>VWZG01009503.1:1461490-1618236 GCA_013396735.1 Grallaria varia
TGTTTGGGTTTTTTTGGCTCTTCCACAGTTTTACTTCATGATACTTTATTTTCTAGGGCAGATGAAAAAAGATTCAGTTATCAGAGTTCTTAGGATAACTGGTGGGAATATTGCAGAAGCACAATGTGATCAAAGTGGATGGAAAAGCAATTCCCAAATGACTAAGGGCAAAACTGTGCCAGTCCCAGAATTACAGAAAGAGCTGATGTGTACAAGACATATTAAACAATTGCATTTGAATTTTTAATATAGAAAATTAATGTCACAGCATTTTCATGAAGAATCTCTTGAACACAAATCATCTGCTACTCCTTGCTATGGATTATACCTTTTTACTTTTACTGCTGAACACTCAAGCAATTGCAATGTCTGATAGAAGGTTATGGATTTTTTTTTGTATTTTCATATTTTCATAACATTTTATGCTTTCAAAGAGTGTTCCAGTGATCACATGAGAGCTAACATGCTTTGTTGCCAACATTTTCAAATGCAAGTGATATCTCCTGGTCTGGGCAATTTGGGATGAATATGGTGCATCCCTGTGCCATCTAACGTGACTCAGCTCTGAGAGCTTCAGGGCTTGGCTCTGCCTTCGGTGCCCTGAGTACGCAGGGCTGAATTTTTTAGACAGTAAATACTGAATGTGTAAATAAATATATAACTAGTAATCTGATTTCCAAAGATGTATATGAGAATGACCCCAAGAAAGGATTATTTTTAAATGGTGTAATTCTGTGCATGCTACAAGTGCTGGGCAGAAATTCCTAGGGCACAGCCAATTTTATTGCACAGGTTTCAATTGCCAGGTTGGATGCACTTAAGAATAATATTTAAAATCACACAGAAATGTATTCTACATTTGTTACATATTACAGCATGCATGGATAGAATGGCCCTTCAGAAAAGCATGATGGGTTTTCATTTTCTTTGGGGATGCATTTTTCATTCTCTTTTGCTGTTACTGTTACTCAGCCACCTCCCCTTTCAGCCCCCATCAGGGAAATGCCTTCCACTGTGCTGTGTGTAACACCTGAGCACTGCACCAACGAGCTTTAAACAACTTCTCACTGTGCTTAAATGTTCACGTTAATAGAAACATACTTTCAGACCTCCTTAACCCGCAGACTTTCAAATTCAGACTGAACATGGAAATTTAGCTAGGCTTTTCTTTTATGCCATAACCTACCAAGCAATAAAAGTTCTGCAAATCACTACCAGCGCAGCCAGTTCCGCTGTGCAGTTCAGAGGCTTCGGGTGATATTTCTGACATTCTTTTACACAGCCAGCCCTTTGTGAACAGCTATATTAATGATGTATAAGAAAGAACACAGTCTACCTCACTCCTGACTACCTATGCTGGCCTTGCAGTTCTAACACAAGTGAAAAAAATACTGGTTTACATTAATAACTGTCAATATATATGCTTCGTAAATCTATGGAGCAATAAGAATGCATTAATGAGCTTTGGGGCTTTTTTTATTGAGATACAACAGAACTAAATTATTTTGAATAAACCACAAAATTCAGCTACTTGAATTAGGACATTTCCAGGAAACTTTTAGGACGTGTGCAAACGAAGTTCTGTGTAGAAAATCACATGCACAGACGTTATAATGAAAAGTCAAGAAGTTTCCAGGTTTTGATAGATTTCAGGCTGGATGTGTCAAAAGATAAGCCCTGATGCTGGCAGGCAGTCTCCCTTGAAAATTTAGATTCCATATACAGAGATCTTCAGGTAAACCAATTTCTACTTTCACCTCTGCCTCCAAATTCTGGTCTCAGAGGACTTCATTTCAGCCAAGACCTGTCAAATCCCCCAAACGATTTTCATTACTGAATTCCTTCTGTATGTTCTGTCCGCTGTGTTAAAATAATAAATTCACAACCAACCGCTTTTTGAAAAAGTAGAGAACCCCTGATTTTGTTACTTCAGCATGTACAATTTTTTACATATTTAAAACTGTAGTTTGAAGTATTTGTTTTCTATGCCTGTTATGAGGTTTAAAATAGCAACAGGTTCGGAGAAGTTGCAATAAAAATTCATCCTCAGTAGAACGACTATGAGGCATCAGGGGTGCACTCCAGTCAGTGCATCATCAATAATAGTGGAAATTCACTCACAAACATCCAGCACAGACTAAGTGCTCTGGTGATCTTAATTGGTGCTATGAAATAATAAAAAGATTTTTGACATTCTGAAGGAGATGGGGGGAAAAATCAGGACATTTCCAAAATTCCTCTGAGAGGTGATTTTGTACACTTTTTGTCAGCATCAAGGGAGGGTCATACACAAAAGCCATAGTGACGGATTAAGAAGGCAACAATGGTTATTTCACCTAAAAAGAGTCTTCTGAAATTGTGTGTGTAGAAAAGGAGCTTAGTTTGGATGAAGCAGTTGCAAGAACACCTTAATGGGGGACAAGAAAGCAATTAACAATGAAAAGTCACTGATGCAAAAGATAGTTAGAGATTAAAATCTTATTGAAACAAATGCTTCTCCATTTGATCATAATGAATTGAGCTGAAAGATCTGCAAAACCAGTTCACTGAACACATGAGAAGAAAATAATAATTTGTTACCCAATTATAGTACAAAGCTTTCTGCCCAACATACTGTTCTACAGCATTATTTAAATAGAAATAAACTGGAAAACACAATAGGAGAACTAGACATAGCATTATTTGAAACTGCAATGTGATAATTATGAAAATATATACAGATATATCATTTTTTACAGGATTTTAGAAACACAGGAAGAATATGTTTTATTGTAAATGGATAAACAACACATTCAAGGAAATGGAGCTGAAATGGGCTTAGCAAGGATAGATGAAGCTACAGGTGCAGGGAAGAAAGGGGCAGTGGTGGAGCCAAGCTGAGCATGGGGCAGCTGGGGAATAGTTGCAAACGAGACAAATTGCAGAGACAGAAGCGTGAAAGACACAGAGAGAACATTAAGAAGCAAAGATTGAGAGAAATACATTACATGTGCGGGAACAGATTGCTTAAATTAGAGAAATCCATCGGATTTCAACCAAGGTAGGTTGGCTTTTTAAATTGGGGACAAAGATCTCAAATTCATCACATCTGTGTTTAAGCACTTAGCGGAGACATCCAAATGTGGAAGGGATCCTGTCAGGTTTGAAAACTCAGCAGAGATGCACATCCAAAGAGGAATCAAGACTCTAGGTGGGCTGCGCTGCCCTTTGACAGAAGTGTTAAGGGAGAAACATAAGCAATCCCATTGCTAATAGATCTAAAATAGTATGCACAGATTATGTGAAATTTTTGGATTAGATGGGACTACTATAAAAGAGATTAAAGCAGGGAAAAATAAACAAAAATATCTGCAAAACCAGTCATCATGGCAATTATTATTGAATGTGGTTTTTTTTTTTCTTACAACGTACCCCTAACAGGTTCTTTGCTCCCCAATCTTGCCGTTTATGGGAAAATGTGGCAAAGACAGAGGTAAGCACAACAAAACAGTCAGCAGTGGTGAGGATGGCATCAATAGGAAAAGAATATGAAGTTACATATCTGGGAAAATAATATGGGATATACCAAAACCAAAGCAACGGCTTCAGAAAGGCTCTCCAAGGCATAAGTCAGGGAAGAGGAAGGGACTTGGCTACATTTTGGAAACTCTAAGGAAGGAAAGATCATGTGCTACAAAGGCTCTTTCACCCTTTTAGCAAGACAGATTTAACACACAGGTCTAAAGCCTGAACTCAGGAAGCCTAAAGGAGATGAACTCAAAGAAACTCTGATAAACAATTCATCACAGCAGGGAAGTGAATGATGCACATTTAAACTCTGTAAAAATAAGGAATCAAGCATATAATCTGGAAGGTCAACAGACTTGGAGGCAGATCATCAGAAGAACCAAAATGACTGAAAGGAATATACATAGGTGGGAACACTTACAAAAAAGCTAAAGCACCTTATAAAAAAATCAGTATATATATATATGTATATATATATATATAAACATATATAGTTTTTCCAATTGCACATATTTCACTAATAATGTCCTGATAATTTATTCTGTCAACATCACAAACTAAAGAACAGAGAAAAAAAGAATTCAGTCATTTCAGGATGAAACAAATTATCTGAATATATGGATTTCTGCACTGTCTGGTAAATAAAACAATTTAGCAAATGAAAACAAATCCATGAAATAAACTTCTAGACAAGAAAAACAAAACTGAAATCATCAAACTGTCATTACATTTTGGGTTCGTCAGTCTGTAAACAACCAACACAAATCCCATCTGAAATTAAGCTGTAAATATAATATATTTTCAGATCACCATCTACTCACATTTCAGTCACAAAAACTTTGAAGAAACTCAGTTGCACATTCCCACTGCAACCATGTTTTCTAATACTCCTATTGACATGCTGAAAGCTGTATGTAATTAGGCCTGATGAGATTTGTGCCTTAAGAGGGACAAACCCAATGTTTGAAACTTAAGCATGAACAGGGCAAAAGGAAGCAGAAAATGTATTGCCCTACAGAAAGGTCTTCCTAGATTTGGGATTACGGACAAAAGTTTCTGTGAATCAAAAGATTTTAAAAAGAAGTTGCAATTCTTATTTGAAATAAAAATAAAGGCCTGCAGCCCTTCAGAGATACTTTACCTTGAGTATTCTGCTCTTAAAAAAAGCCCTGTTCTCCATGCCAGGAGTGTACAAACCCTGCACAGGAACCAGACAGCGAACATACAGTCGAACTCTGTTGTTCTCACTGACATAATGAAATTGTGTTTTAGACATTTTCTGCATGACTAATCACTCTTGATTGCATTTTGAATGTCTTTAGTGAATGGTTAATTATGGATGCACAAGGCCTCTGCTTTGTGGTTCTGTATCCCCCCACTGGCCAGACCCAACATGAAAGAGAACTGGGTTTTCAGTGCTGAAGAAAAGGACAGGTCTGTAGAGATTTCTCTTGAAACTGTGCTCATCTTGATTTACAAAACATCCCTCATAAGGTTAAGCTCTTCCTGGAGCTCTGGGCACACAGGCCAAGCCTCCTGTCAATGCATCCACCACACACTAAAACTTCCACACTGGCGCCTTGACTAGAACCTTACAGAGACCCATCCTGACATTGGAACGGGTCTATCCCTTCATGCAAGGACCTAGTAACACTCTCAGGAGATTCATGTGATTTTTTTCCCTACTCTACAGTTGTCTTTTACAAAAATATCTGTGGAAAGAAAGGATCTGCCCACAGGTGCCAGGACAGTTCCCATGAGAACTGCAGAATGACCCTCAAAGATAGCAGGCATTGCTTCAAACCAATATCCTACCAGCAGTGATAGAACTGTGCACAAGAAACATTCTCTTTGCAAATCACTTCACATTCAGAGGCCAATACCTGTAGCATCTAGACCAGAGATGCACAACAGGAATGTGAAGCTCTTTATAAAGTCTGACTGATGGCAAATCAATATTACAAACATAGCCCTAACAAGGGATCCATTACCGCTACAATATATAAAACAGTACTGTGCTATGCAGCAAACACTTGCAAGGTCTGTGTCAGCAGTGGAAAATCCTTTCTTCAACTCTCTGGGAATATACAGTGACACAACATCCCTGAAATTGGAAAATATTGTAAACAAACCCATACGCTCATAACCTTAAACAGAGTTATCCACCACAGTATATTCTCCTGTGCTTTGCTAAGGTTTACTTTGGTCTTTTAATCTGATCATGCATACCCCTAACTGTTTAAACTATAATTATAAATGTAAAGTTGTTTTGCCTTCTACAAGAAATGTGCTTTAGAGGGACCAAAACAGAAATCAAATGCATGCAAAATAATAGAACTATTTCAATGGCACTAATTGCAAAACAACTTTTAAAAAGCATCTTTTGATGAAATAATTGTTTTAATTATACAGTATACTTAGGTTTGCCAACTATAAACACTTCAGTTTTTAGCATTAAGATAATTTCATGTATACTGTTTTGCCAATCTTTATTTCAGAGCATAAATAAACTAGAATACAAAGAAAGCACTGCAAAAGGATGTCCAAACAAAACAGAAGAAAAAGTGGTGATCTCTCTACAAGTAAGAGGGTTCTATCATAGTATATTATTAATGGATATAGCTAAATGCAAATAGGCAATTCATAAATTGCTTAGGGGAAACCTTTATATTGGGGCAGTAATTGGGGAGACCAAACTTGAGGTCATTCAGAAACAGTATCTGCCCATGGAGGGCTTTGAGCTGAGCTTGGCATCATCCCTCTCGCTGTAGGACTGCACCAAGGAGGGTCTTCTGGAGGGCTTTTCCAAGTGGAAGTCTTTGCAAAGGACAAGGTTCCCGTGACCGCCTGCCTTAAACTCACAGATTTGTAGATGGTTCATTTCAAAACCAAAATGTGACGCCTCTTGACTGCATACTGTGGCAGACCATAAATTCACCATGGTACATTATCCACCATCTCAGGAAAAAATAAATGCAATAATTCTTTTCCACATGGCAGCCACTTTCCACAGGGTTGGTCTTAAAGCTTTCTTTGAGAGTAAGACGCTCAGAAAAGGTGTTAAAAATCAAATGCTGTTGCAGGAAAAATTTATTCAAAAGAATTACTAATAACGGTAATTAAATGATATTGCCAGACAAAATCCTCAAATTTCCTATTGTTGTTATTGATGAGTGGATGCAGACATAGTAAAAGTCTTGTGATATTTGATAGAAAGGGGAGGGGAGATATTTGTGATACAGAATGGATGTGGAAAGGAGATGTTAGTGAGGCACTGCACATGTAGACAAGCTCTGGCAGAATTGCAAACATTTTTACAGCTATAAAACACTCACATCTCTCCTCAGTTTAAAAATATGCCTGTAAACAACTACTTTATATCCGTTTGTGAAACAATGACAGTAACAACTGCTTGTACTCTGCCTGCCTGCAAAAGCTGCAGTGAGGCTGTTCCTGCTTCAGTAAAAATCACAGTATTACTATTATGAAATTTCAGAATTATTGGTCCTTCACAAGACAAAGAAAAATCCTTCCGTGCACTGACTCCAAATCAGTGTAAATAGAGCAAAACCAGAGGAACTGCTTGGCAGGAGTTTAAGTAGTCTCTTATCTCTACACTGCAGTTTTGCTTGTACTGCACCTCACACACGCACAAGACTTTGTGCTGGTCTTGCACTCACCTTGTAATCCACAATCAAACTGGTTGAAGTATGCCAGAAACTAACATATCTGTTTAAACTTTTCCACCTGATAATTGCATGGCAATTTTTTTCTAGCTTTAAAATTAATCTTGTTGAGCCTTTTTTTTTTCTTTTTTGGTGAGGAAAGTTATTTTAAGTACCATTAGTGATTCATATTTTCAACACACTGAATTTCCACAGTGTCCTTCAAATTTATTCCATTATGAGGAAGCATATTTTATTATGAAAGATTATGCTGAAGCCTTCAGAAGAGCTGTGTGTCTTGTCTTCAGCTGGTTCTAATAGATGTTCTCTACTACAGGCAACGGGTTAATTGAAAATTTGGCTACCTGGGGTTCTGGTCCTTTATCTGCCTGGCTAGCAAACTACTTAAGTCCTAATTGATGCTACTTGCAGTATGTAGGTATTATAACTATATATACACATATATATAGATTTATTTCTGCAATTTTTGAGACCAAGCTTTGATAAGAAAATATATTATTATTCTCTTTTACCTGTTTTTTTAAAGTATTATCATCTCAGAGAATTCATGCTCCCCAGCTTTTTTGACTTCCTTTCCATTGTTTGTCAAATATTCCTTTTCTGGAATATATTATGTAACACTGGTCAAAACCACGCAACAAAAATGTTTGAAGATAGGAAATGTCATCAGGCTGATACAATCTCTTTGCATAGACAGAGGCATCTGATCATTATGGGGTGCGTTTTCATCACTAACAAAAGTTTATTGGCTGTATCTTTAAAACTGACAGTGTCTCTCAGGATCTATCAAATGTATCGTAACATAAGCTATCAAAATAAAGAAAATATAAAGTGCATACTTCTTATGGACATAATTTCCAAGCACATAAACTTTTATCTTACTTTTGAAAAAATGTCAAATCACTTGGAGCGGCACTTTAAATAAAAAAATATGATTTATAGAACAGGCTTCTTTTACAGGCTCTGAGAACTATATAAAAGTCCTTCAAACAGCAAGGCTACCACAACTTCTAACAGAGAAAGTTGTAAAGCAGGTTATGGCTGAGAGCAGGTAAGACAGAATCATGGGCCCTGCACTCAGCTAAATGTATCTGCATCTGGTAAATAGCTCTAAGAACTATGTTACAGCTGAGGAAAGGTTCTTGCAAGTTCTCAGTTTGAATTCAGGGACCCCTCAGTGCACTGGAAGCTGCCACACCACGGTGGCAGCAGCAACAGAGTGCACAGAAGATGCTCTGAGTATTCGGAGAGGTGAGGACTTCATGGCTGAAGGAAAGAGGTTGATATGAGAACAATCATGCAAAAACATACTGCTCTTTTAAGAAAAGTCACTTCTTGACATAGGAATCAGTGTGGAGACTATTAGTTATCCACGTGGCACTCGATATATGACATTGGGGTCACATCACATCAACACTAGAACGTCTCAAGGTGATTTATGGTTAAAACCAGTAGTCACTGCTAATCCTGGCCAGGCTTCAAGCTGCGAAACTCCCAGGTTAACTGATATGACCCTCTGTCCTGGCTCTATACAGACTCCCCTTTCATTCTTCCCAAACTTGCCGGTCAAAGATATGTCTGCTAACTGCATCGCTGCATTGCATTTTCCAGGCTGAAACAAAAGGCAGCCCAGCTCCATTTCAAAGGTTGTTTTTAATCTCATCCAGCTCCAGCTGCCTGCAGTGGGGTGACTAGACTGAGCTAATCATCTAAACTCCCTCTGTAGTCATCAGAGGAACAGAGACACCCCAAGAGTGAGATTTAAAAGATAATTTTATTTTGAGCTCATGTAATAGAATAGGACAAGATGTCCTGTCCAAGTGCATCACTCTTTCTGTTGAGTATCAAGGAAACTTAGATTAATTTAGATTAGAAACCTAACTTCTGGATGAATGTGAGACAGCTCTTGGTTATTTTGATATAGAATTGCTGAAGAACAGCTGTGGGAGCAGTCTTATACAGACAGCATTAAAGATAATTCTTGCTTCTGGCAATTCACAAATTAAGCTAAACTAAAATCCCATTTCAGCTATAAAACTATTTTAAAAGATGCTTTTCGGGTTCATATTATACATCTTAATGGGAGAAGGGTGCCATATGGAGGGATTTCATTTTGTTAAGAGACATTCAGTGCTCTTATTTTCTTTATGTACAGCACAGAAATTGAGAGCAAACATAAAGCTTATATATTTTTGCAAGCAATTTTCATTTTAAATACCGAAAACTTTATTAATAAAGCAATGGGATAGAGAAATACTAAAATGAGAGATCCGAGAGTAAAGGCTCTTTTAACTCAGTTACCACAATCCAGCTGTATGTGGTTATCTTGCATTTATTATTTGTATATATGGATTATGGCACTTTAAAATGTCACATATTATTTTCCAAGGATCATTTTCAAAGAGAAATTGTAATTTGCCAAATACAACTGCCATATAAAATAATAGCTAATGTAACCGTATGACGAAATTGCTGTCAAGTTGTTTACCAACTGTCCAGTACAATCAAACATGGTCTTGTGATTATCTTCTTGTTCTGTTTGAGGAAAAATATGTATTTGACTTCCAAATCCAGGCTTTTTTTTCAGTAGCCTTTGAATTCTGGGGATACACAAGTATTCCATAGCCTCCATGAACAAACAAAGTATTTCATGCACTCAAAAGTGAATTTCATCAACCTCTCCAAGGCCAAGAAGTGTCTGCGGATACAATGGGGGAGAAATCGTTCAGGGAGGATGGGAAAAAGGAGCATTCTTCAGTCTTCCTCACTTACCAGGTAGATCAAAAGCATGTAGCTTTAGCTCACTCCTACCTATACAGAATGTTGCTGTGAAAAACAATTTAAAAAATTTGATGATATCACCACTATCTGAGTGTTTCCTACTTTATTTCCCACTTTCTATGCCCTACAACACAAGATGTTCAGCTTGATTTCCAAAGCCCTTCCCCATCACACTGCCTCATCCTTAGAAGGAGTTCCCTACAGCATTCTGCAAAGCTGTCTTAATTATCTCCTTTCAGATTCTCTCTTTGATATGTTGCTTACAGAAAACTCCTGGCTGGCCTGCTGCTCCCCTTTGAACACGGACTTTCTGGCTGCCCATGACTGTCACATTGTTTCCTTATGCTCCCCCGTCTGTCCAGACCCATCTGTTGTCTCTCGTTTCATACTTAGACCATAAACTCCATGGCAGCGGAACTGCCTCTTTGTTCTGAATTCATTTAGTGTCTAAAACAATGCAGGCTTGACCAGTGATTAGGGCTTCCCAGCACTAGGAAAATAAAACACAAAAAAGGAAAAATTCTCACAAATAACCCAGCTGGAGTGCCGGAAACAGACACTGCCTCGCAGACACCACAACATGGAGGAGTCCAATTCCACCAAAATGAAATTACTTGGCAATATTGGTCCATTTGGTCATCACTGAAAAATACCATTCATGTTATTCTTGTTTTTCAATCCAGCTCACATTTTGGCTAAATAATGTCTTCTCTGAATAAAACTTGTCAAATTTTTGCATTGTGAGCTTTTGGTACTGGGGCTCTGCTTCCTGGGTCTTGGCTTCTCTAAAGTACAAAGGCTCAGAACCTCTCTTTCTCTGTTTTACCAGAAGAAGTTGGAGATTGAGACCAGCTGGCTTGAAGCCAACTTGGATGTAAGGAGATGGTCACTCTTCAGTGGTTTAGGGCATCGTGGCCTTCTGGTGTGTTTTACCATGCCTTGATCCACATCTCATTCAAGACAAGATGCAGGAACAGTCTCAGTCTTGCCTGGAGTTCTTCTCTCTCTGCAGCTTCTCTCACTAGCTCATGTCTTGGTTTCTGACCACCCCTGGAAGGTTGGATTCCAAGCCCAGCTCCTCAGGCTCTTCTGCCCAAATCCCCACAAGAGTGCAAGGAATGATCATGGTCACCCAGTCAAACCTCTTCTACGTGAGAGGGGACATAAAGATTAAGAAACCAGTGCGAGCAGATCCCAGAGGAAAACAAAACACCACGTGTGTGTCTCTGGATGTGGCAAATGATGAATCCTATAACATCTCCAAAACTCCACGGGTGCAGAATCTGAGTCCATTGGGACTGACCAACACAACTGGGGAAGGTCACAAGGCTCTCAGTCTCCCTGACAGGCCCCTGCAGATTCCAGCAAGGGACATGGCACAGTGATATTCCCATTTCAAGGCTGTCTGTATACAGATGAGCAGAATTTGGGACAGGATTTCTCTTGTGGTTCTTGAAGTGCTGATTAGTTTAATTAACTTTTTCATGAAAGTAAAATCGGGCATAAATTCTAGCTGTATTCCTATGAGATCATTAACTTAGATTTCTTCAAGCACCTCTCCTTCATATTGTCTGTATTTTTGCTGATTTGATTACACAGAAGAGGTGGCAGCATGATGACTGCTAATTAGAATTGAACTCTCAACTTATTATCAGTCCACCTTTTTATAGGTTCCATCTTAACAGATCAATACAAATAGATAATGTGTGTACAGCTGTGTTTATGTCTAAAACTGAAATCACACTAGTTCAGACAGGTCACCTTTAAAACTCTTAGCCTGAAGAATTGCTACGAAAAAAAAATAAATAAAAGGAATATAAGGAAATCCAAAAGTTCAGCTCTGAAGGGAGATTTTACTACAAATAAAGTTTTATAACTCCAGTGGCCAGGAATGTCCTTGAGCTGAAAATTTTTGATGATATCATTAACAAGCAGTGGCATTACTTGTATGCAGGCATCGGCTGTAAATTATGCTTTACGTTCAGTCACTGGATATTTCTCAAGGATTCAGGACCTAGAGATACCCAGCACTAACAGACTCCAATAGGAGCAGAGGATGCTCAGCAGCCTGCACTGCTATGACCACAGAGCATAACTGCACAGTGCCTGCTGAAATAATCACCAGTAAGTACCTGGTAATTTCTCTTTTCTAGCCAAAGTGCACATTACACATTAATTACAGTTAAGCCACCTAAGCATAATTATAAAGTATTCTACAGAAACAAGTAATTTCTATGCAGATTGTATTTGGCTGAAAACTCCATGAATCTACAATGTTTTTCTGTGCTGCCACGTGTACGAGGACAATGCAAACCAAAGTATTAACAAACCAAATAACCCTGAAAGAACATTTAATAGTTATTACTGCCACAGACTCACCTTCTAAGAATGCCGAAGTAGCTTAAAGTATGGAAAAGAGTAGATTAAGAAGGACATAAAGATACATTTCTTTATCTGACAAGCAGAATGCCTAAAGAAGCGAGGTCCAGTACTCTGGCTTCCCATCAATTGCTTCTGAATTTTACAATACAATGGCAATGGTATGTCCAGGTGGCAAAAATTCTGTTTTAACAGCTGCATCAACTGTTCAAAACTCAAAAGCAGCATCTTAACAGATTAACAGCTCTCCATAATATTATCTTTGTAGCATGCAATTTGTTCCCAATGGTAATTAGGTATTTAGAGACACATAATTAGAGAGAAATGACTAGATGATTTTTCATTTGCTGAGAAATCTACTGTCGGAAATGGAGATCCACTGTGGAGACTAATGTGATTCTGGTGCTAGAATTAGTGTCAGGAAGATATGAAAAAATGTGGTTTAAACTATCTAGATGGTAGAATAATGTACCCATACAGACCTCCACACTGTTAATGTGTGTGTGATACATTGTTCTCCAAATGGAACAATTCTATTCCTAATATACATTTCATAAATGTGGGTACTGAGGGGAATAGACAAGATTTAGTAAAAGATGAAGCAGAATATTTTTTCTGTCAAATAGATCTTTTCCAGTCTAATTTGGGATAACAGATAAAAGATTCAAGGGACCATTAGTTCTTGAAGGCATTTGTTTGTTCTTATTTTCACACACCTACTGCAGGGCTCTATTGCTGTTTGCCTTTGCTGCTGCATTGCCTGCCACTAAAATACATCTTTAACTGTATATCATTTTTCCTCTGGATTTTATTTACCATGTCACTCACCAGCTAGCTTCATATAAATACACCTCAAGCTACTGGAAAAGAGCATTCTCCACATTCGCTACTAATACCACCCCATAGACTGAGTGGAGTGCTTTATGAGAGATGTTGCTATCATCCAAAGACAAATCATGTCCATGACATATTCACGCGGCTTTTACCTGAGGCTTGAAGTCATACATCTACAGCACTAAAATGTTTAAGCTGGCCCTACAGCGTTCTCCTCCTGAGAAACTGATAGTCCTTTTTGTGCAGCAACAGAACGCCCCTCATTTCCTCAATTACAGGTGTAAACGGGTGTGTAGGTACACTCATCCCCCCACCCCTGAATGTGCATCCAACAGCATCCACGTTCAGAAGAACATGTGAAGACACCTGTAAGTGGCAACGCCAAACATCCCAACATTGCCGCTGTTTGTACAAAAATAATTGTGTCCTTTCTCAAGGTCCAGACTCTGCAATAAACGTTGCAGATGTTCTGCAGAAACATACAGCAAATACTACTCTACTGAAGGCTGTATCTCAAAGCACTCACCCTGGGGAAGGGAATAAGGCCTGCACAGCCAAATCTAGCAAACCATTGCTTCTGGGAACTTGGGTTCCCAGTTTCATTTATTTCCTTTTAAAATAACATTTGAAGCATTTCCCCCACCCCCCACCCCCGCCATCTTTTGCTATTTGTTTGCTTGAATAAACGGGCTTTAAAAGTTTGCTGGCTTAACTGTCATGTTCTCCCCGGTGCCCTGGTGCTTGATACTGCACATATCAGCTTCATCATCCAATTCTTTAACGTTATGGTCAGGACCAAATATATGAATTGTCAACAACAATCCCATGGCTGAAAATGATCTTCTCTGTGACCTTCCAGTTATGGCGATGTGCTAAAACTCCAGGGCAGGTGTGGAGTGGCTGCAGAGCAGAGAGCCTCGACTGCGCCTGCTCCTTTGACCCCACTGCTCCACCAGCTCAGACACTTTGCAGCGCAGCCTCTGCCGACACAGCAGCTCTGGCAGCAACATGGACCTGAATCTTTAAAACTGTTTGAGTTCAGCTATTATTTTGGTTCGTTGTCAATTTTTCCTACCAAATGCAGCTAAAAGAAAGAAAACCGTAATGTTCTACAGTTGATGATTTCACTAAACTGAACTGAATTCAGGGAACAAAAAAAATGGCACTTCTTTAGTTCCTGGTTTTTGTTTTTTTTTTTTAACTTGACCAGATTTAAAAGTCTGCTGTAAACAACAGAAGTGTTAGAAATTGCCTTTGAAAGCAAACATATTTTTCTGCAAAAACCTTTCATTCCACTGTGTTGGGAAACTTAGAAGATAGACCTAAATTTGTCTGAATATATGTTTGGTATGTAACTACACAAACACTTCACAAACAAGTTTATAAACATGATAAAATGGGCACCTGTGAGACAACAGCTGCATTTAAACTTGTTAATTGCTTCAAATAACTAGTTGCAGACACAGACAACCTTGAATAGTATCACAAAATAAACATCTGCTTAATGTCTAAGGAATCAGAATGAAAGCATACATAAGTTAAATCACACATTTAAACTAAGAGGGTTAATTCCCACAGCCAGTTCAGATCAGCAGGGTCCTGAGGTGCTTCTGACCACTTATGCTAAGCAGCTCTCTCAAGATCTGAAAACTGTACTGTTGCACATCTCCAACTTCTTCCTTTCCACATAACTCCTATTTAAAAGAGCAGCATCACTAAGTGTCTCCATCCTTTCTTCACGCTAGGGAAATTTCACGGGTATTTTATGTACACTGAATGAAACCAAGTACTCCAGCACTTACATAATCAATGTTCAATATTTGATGATGCATTGCAGTGATACATCATCGAATGACACTGGAGTAGGATTTGCGTAGAGAGATGGTATTGACCAGTTGAGAAAGATGGAAAAACAGAGACTTTCTTAAACAGGACCCCTTCTTCAGATCTGAGCTTTCTAAAGAGAGGGCTCCTAAGCATGTTATAATTCAGCTGACAGAAAAAACATAAATTTTTTTCTTTTTTTAATCTATGTACACACATACACATAGAAATATTTAAAAATACACTCAAAATCTCAACATTTCTAAAATATTACAAATTATTTTGGGGGTACCAAATGCTATGGAAATAACTTCTTAATCACTTAAGAGTACTTGGAACTTCATAACCAATTTTTTTTTTAAAAGAAATCCTTTACTTTTAGGGCCATACTTTCTATCATGTTCTCAAAGAAATGTATTGCAGGTATATGTAAAAGAAAGTTGAACATGTGGAAGGAAGAGCTAACTTTCTAATACCAAATAAAACTGTATTTCCATTAAAATAATAAAAATAACCACTTCCACAAGCAAAAGGTAGTAAATTACATTTTCTCTTATGTGTAGAGATGTTTACATGCAGCAACGTCTACCTCCTCAGCGAAGTAGTCATTTTCTTGTCATTTTCAAGCAATATGTCATACATAACTTGAACGTTACTTTCCATAATCACACCTTGAAGTGTCCTAAAAGTCTGGAGAAGTCAGAATATTTTGTGCTGTGGTATCAACAATGAATAATCGAATCATCTCGTAAAGGAATGGTACATATTGCTAGGGTTGACTTCATTTTCCATTTATGCTTCTGTTCGTTGTTAAGAAATAGAAGGCATTAGTTTGAAAGACGTCTGTGGGTGCAGGACAGCATCAGAAGTCTCTTGCCAATTAAATATTTTTCAATATGAACATCACATTGAATTCGTAAAAAAAAAAAAACAAACCCAAAACAACCTACTATTTTATTACATTGCTACACTCCAGTGAAACATCACAGTTAAAAAAGCTGTCTGCTCTAACAACTTGATCCTCTTTTGGCATTTCAACTTAAAATGAGGTATTTGACTTTACAGCCTTGCCTAACAATGAGGCAAGGAGAGATCCAGGAAATCAAACTGTAACATATCTGTCTTTCTTTGTGGTCAGTGTATGTGAGACCGGACACTTTTTTAATTCTTGACTAATAGGAAATGAAATTGGTTCCAACTGTATCTAGAATGAAACAAACTACAAGAGGACCTGCAACTTCAGTCAGGTTTGTTTCTTTCCATTTCTACTTTACCAGTCTGGGACAAGGGAATATTATTACAGCATACTCAGAGTTTGCAAGAAAGGCACATAAATATGGAGACAAAATCAGCCAGCTCTTTCATTCATGACTGGTCAGGTCATAAAATGAGCACAGTTCATAGCCTTGCTTCCAAAACAAAGAGCATGTTAAAGTAAGATTCCAGATAATGACAAGTCTGTTCCATTTTCTTTAAATAGAGATCTATTCCTCTACATAAATTGTTTCCCTTGAAATGCTGAAAATGTTTGGGACAGGAAAAAATGCTTCCTTTTCAAGCTTTGGCAGAACATCATTCCAGTTTGGTAGGAATATGGTATAAGTGGCATCCAAAAGCAAAGAATGCACTTCATGAAGCATTGCCAACAAGGTAACACACCCCACTGGTTTTAAGTTTTTTTCATTTCATAATAGATGATTCCTTGAGAAATCAATATTCCCTCCTCTTCCATATACTTTAGAGAGTGCTTAGAACCACTTATTTGAAGTTTAGGCTCTTATTCATAACTAACTTTTCAATGGGCCCCTTGTATAACGATCTAAAAGATGTAAATACCAAAGAGCAAAAAAGCCAACCAACAGTTAAGAGCTCATAACTTCAAGTTATGCTTTGTTCAATCTCACAAATATAAAGCAGGTTAAGTGCTTGGACATGGACCTTCACTTTAGCTACAGATTATTACCACGTGATTATTTTTGGGGCTCTTTGACATGAGTGTGGTTTTTTTCCATTTCTCTCTACTAGAAAAATTATTACAAGAGCCACAATAACCCTTCCCCACTTCCATATTTGCTGGCATTTTCTCTAGGAGCATTAAGGAATAAGTGGAAACAGCTTCCTTCAGAGTAAGGGAGCAGCAGACACATTGATGAGCCCTGCTGGGAAAACTGCACCAGTGCTGCCAGTGCTTAGCTGAATAAACAAAAGCTTCAGCTCCCACAGCAAGAAATGCAGCATTAAAATTCAAGCATGCAATTTGATATCAAAAGGAAAATAACTCGGGGAAGTGTCTCAACTTTTGCTTTTCCAAAGGTACATGAAAATTCCTACAGTTGCTATTGTGATTAGGTGGGGAAATTTGAAGAGGCGAAAGTAACAACTACTTTTATCAGAAATGCCTGAGCAACACAACACAAGCTGAAGGAGGCAGACCAGGTACTGTGATAAAGTGGATGTAGTCAAAACATGCAACAAACACCAAGAGGAACAGGCAGAAATTATTTGTTTCATAGTTTCTTGTGACTTCTCTATGACTTTCCTGTTTTAGTGGCAGTTGCATCACTACAGTGACACAATTCCTCAGGTGCAATAGGTTCTGGAGATGTATCCACAGACTCAAGTGGGGCCATAGTGGCAAATCTTACTCCTGAAGGAGAAATCTAATGATTTCTCTCAGTATGTGGTAAATGTGCACCAGGCTGCACTGTGGCTGGCGAGCATACACCTTTTGATTGGAATGAATGTTTTCAAAAATAACTGCTTTGTTAATTTGTTGACAGTGTTCGTGCTCAGCTTTCATTTATGCTGTTTTTTTACCATTGGCAAGTGTGTTAATGAACAAAAAATTTTACTGCAATCATAATTATGTTCAGTCTCTTAACTATAGGAAACATGACTGAAGGGACATCAGCTTTCACTAGAACACCTGAAACAGGCTAGAAAAAAACCTCACAAGTATACCCATAAAATATGTTTAGTAGATGAGCTTGGGAACTAAATTCATAATTTCCAGGTGTCTAGATATATTTCATCTAGTGAAAGCATTGCTTTGATATGGAAACTACCCTTTTCATTTGGATAGACTCACATTTACAAAATTCAGTACTGAGAGCCAGAATTTTGTAAAATATAGTATTTTATTGGTAGATGGGAATTTCCGTCCTTCATGGATTGTAAGTTCACTCTGCTGCACTGTTGTGTTTTATTTGCACCTATAAATAGAGAGTGAAATAGATGCAAATTGGAACATTTGAGGTGATAAAAGTATAGGATACATGGAATATGATGACACAGAGCAGGGCACTTGATCAACTGAAATACTTTATGCTGAATGCGCCTCCTAGAAGTTTGCTGTCCTTGTATCAGTTCCCGACCTGATGGCTAAGTGACAGCTACCGACTTTGTGGAGCAATCAGTCAGACACTCCAGGTTAGCATTTGGATGCTGGAATTTGCTAGCATTTCCATGTCTGAACATTTTGGATAGGATCTAATGAGTGAACGGCTGCTCAGCACCCTCCAGAGCTGTTCAGTAAGAAGTGACAGGGTAATTGCTCCAGCATGAAAATGGTGCTGCATCCTCCCTGAGCTTTGTGCAGCACAGTGTCAGGATGGCACCTGCTGTTGGCTGATGTGAACTCTCTTTGGTAGCTGGGCAATCCCCCCTGGGTGGGACAGACTGTGACTGTGGCCACGTTTGGTGATTATTGCAATGTTCACATTCTAGTCCTGCTGTAGGGAATCGTCTGGTTTGGGATATAAAATCCAATATGTCTTGAATTTTTCTTAGGGACTGTCACAGCAGGGCAGAAGTGCAAAGTGGCTTCCCATAAGTATAGAAATATTACCTGTGCTGAAGCTGGCAAAAATTAATGAAAAAAACTGAGTCTTAAGTGCTTGACATGGTTTCTGATTTGACTACCTGGAATATTTTCATGTACTTATCATCAAAGAAAAAAAAATTATGAAAAGAAGATGCAGGAGAATGGTGCTTTCTTAAAATCTGTTTTCATATCATTACTGATCAATGGAGAAAAATCAGAGAAAGCATCACCAAACCATAACATCATGGAAATGGCATTTGAATAAAGCTCTACTTGCCCAATAACAACCAGTAAAAGTTTATTACTGTATTTCTTAGTATTATCTTGATGGAATAAATTATCAGATTGTAAAGCTATATTGGATTCTTAGGGGACAATATTTATCCCACAGGTAAGGATTACTTGAATAATTTACAAATTCCACCGTGAATGAATTATGCATCCTTGTAAGCAAAATGTACATCACAGATCCTAAATTGCCACGCACCACTTCTGCTGGGAACTAAGCCATGCTTGTTTCCTAAGACAAATTTCTCTTCATTAAATGGAATTTTCATTGCACCTCGCTACAAAGTGCCACAACCCTGCACGGAGAAATAACTGATCCCTGCTGGCTGACTGTACCAGATGTGAATCATTGACTCCACTGTGTGTAGAAAGAGATGGGCATGTGTGTGGGAAGAAGGAATTAAAGGACAGGGCCAAGATCTCTGCAGGAAATCCTAAAAATAGCCAAACTTAGGAAGAAGCATGGAGTAAGCTTTCTGGTTTCAGTGTCAAGTCACTTAGTAAAATCAAGATTTTTGGAAGTAGAAAATCTGAATCAACCACAGCCCTGATATTCCTGCATATTGCCCAGGTTCAGAACTACAGTGTCACATGTCACATACCTCTCATTTTAGGTATGCCAGCCTTTGACCTATATCAAACACCAGTAATTAACGCTGTAGGAAGGATGGCCATTGTGCATATGTAAAGGGCACACTGAAGAAGAGACTGAAAGATAAGGTGGTATACTCAAAAGGAAAAAAAAGCTTCTGAATGCTTAGTATCATTTAGGAAGATTTTCTTTTAAAATATTCAATTTACCCCTCCATTCCTCAGTATTCTACCCTCCTGCTCTACCTGTCTTTGCATAAGAAGCATCATATAGAGGACTAATACAAAACAATCAGGTCCAGAAAACATGACCTTGACCAGCTTGGAGGAACTGGGATTATTTTGATATAGAGCAAGGTGATAGAATGTAAACAGAAAAATAGAAAAGGCTGCAGAGAAAAGGAAGGAAGGAAATAATCTTTTTTCCATGCTCATTTTGGGCATGATAAAAAGTAATGGGCTTAAACCATAGCAGGGAAAATTTAGGTTAACCATTAGGAAAGATTTTTTAGCATCATAGCAATGCATGGGGGAAAAAATTTCCTAGGTAAGAAGTAGAAAGTCCATTTTTGTACGCTTTTATGAACAGGTTAGACAAACATCTGCCAGAAATTGTTTACATGCAGCTGATACTGCCTTGAACAGGGGAGATGGGAGTAAATGATCTCTAAAAGTCCTTTCCAGCCTTATTTTTTTTATGACTCTGTAATCAACTTTGAAAGGAGCTTGGCATCACTCCTATTGAAAATAATGGGAGTTTGCAGAGTATTCTGGAATGGCATTCCAGATTTCCTGCGGTACAAACCAAGGTGGAAATGTGCATTTCAGAGGGGGGAGGTGGCACCTCGAGCTCCAGTAGCTGCAAGAAGGGTGGTAATTTATACCTAACTGCATTTGTCACACTCAGAATGTTGCATTGCCAAGCTCTTTAAAAAGCAGAAGAAATTTGATGCCTCTTTCAGGCTGTTCTTCAGATTCTGTTCTGAATTGAGGCCCATGTGTGGCTGGTGTTTCTTACGTGGATGAGTAACTGATTTTAATGCATTATTTCATATAAATTAGAGCTTCCTCTAAATATGTTTCTGAGCAAATACCCTTAAATTATCAGAAAACACTAAATTAAATTATATATTTTAATTTCAATCCAAGACACCATTTAAAGCTACATGTAACTCTTCTCCCATATCAGTCTGAATAATCCTCCTACACAGCTCAGGATGTGGCTCACTGCTCTGCCAGCCATGGTTTGCTGTTTTCTAAAAAACAGCCCCCCCACCCCCACCATTATTTTCATCCTCTACACATAAAAATGCAAATAGAATTTATTCAGAGGTTATTTCTTTGGTACTGGTATTTAAAATTTAATAATTCCAATCTCCAGAAATTGTAAAGAAAGTTCCATATGAAGTTCACAAACATACTTAGATCATTTTGTATTTTATGACCAATATTCTTTTTCTGCTTGTCCAGGAAAGGATGCAGTCTTTTCTTGAATTTAATGTGTTATGCTCTAATAGTTTGTACTGTACCTTGTTATGCTCTTTGCATATTGATACATTTTCAGGTAACCAAAATATCTCTACGAAAAACTTCATTGTGCACCCCCAGCTGCAATGTGCTATCAAAGATTCTTTATCTACTTTCCCTCATGATGACTAATCAGTATTTCTCTGTTATGGACAAAGATTCCTGCATGAGTATATTTGACAGGAATCATTTATCTGCAGGAAAAATAACAGATTAATCTGCACTCCCCTGGGGAAAAAACAAACAAACAAACAAACAAACCACAAAAAGGAACAACAGAGTATCTTATATATTGAGATACTGATCTGAAATTTCATCAGCAAACAGCGATGAAGAGTCCTTATCCTTGACTTGAACTTTTCTGCTGAGGCAATGCAGGGATCTGGAAATTAATGAATGATGTTATGCACTAAACCATGCTATGAATTATTGTTTATATTTTTTTCTATTACACTTACAAAAATGAATCTGAGAACCCCTCAAACAGTTACTCCCTCTGCATCCTCACAGAGTAGCACTTCAGTTTTACAGAGGGCATGGAGAAACTCTGTGCGTCCACACACACACGGGCGATCTGGCCACAGAGCGAGGGCTAAAATCTACTCTGGGTGCAAATTCCAGTAGGGGCAAGTCCCCACCAGTATTTTCTTCCGTTTTGATGTGGTTAACTACAACGAGCCACCTCAAACTTCCACGCTTCCCTCTGGTCAGTGACACTGTTCCGCTACAGAGCAAGTTCTGCTGAACCCCCCGTTGTGTGCATGGGAGCCGAGGGAGGGGGAGGCAGAGAGAGCTGCAAACACACACACACGCCTGGAGCCCTTCTGCACCCGGCAAAGTGCTCGGAATGGCTCCCAGGGACAAGTGTGACAGCCTTGAGCTGCAGTTATGGGCATCGTGCTGGTGGGCAGAGGACACGGATAAGGAAGGTTACCCTTTGATCGCTGCAATCCCAGCACAATGCCTGGCAGGGTTTTCCCTACGGCGAGGCACCAGATATTTTATGTCCCACTTACAGTCAAATGCATTCAAAAGAAGCTGAGGACACAGAGTACTTCATAGAAGATACTTCAGACTGTGTATCATTGAATCGTGAATTAAAGGTAATAAATATATATATATAAATAGTACAGATTGAGCACATAGTGGGTGAAAAAGGTAGATACATTGTCATTCTAAACTTCCCATGATTGTGTCATGTTGAGTCACACTCAACCCTAAATATAGTTTGCCATTGTGATTTTCTTTGTAGTCTTTCGCTTACACCCTAACATGTTTTGAGCACTCAAGACAACTTCGCTGAAATGAAAGACTTCAAGTGACAAGAGTGGTCTTTTTTGGCTACTGTTCAGATTCATACTTCTGGTTAGCAATTTGGAAAGTTCACTTAATATTAACATTTCTCTGATCCAAACATTTTAGAAAGAGTAGGTTTACAAAAAGGGATTCCTTTAGAAGTGATTCACATACAGCTATTAGTTTAAAATGTCCCTTTTTTGGATGCATCATTTTGTCTGCCAATTTTCTTTATTAACTAACTCTCATTCATTTTCAAGCTCATCTTCTCCAGTATGACATTTGTATGCAGTTTAGCGTGTAACTTCCTCTCCAGATCCAACAAAAATCACAGAAGTCCAGCTTCATCTCATTTTATGCTTTTCTCATCTCCGTTGTTTTATACATTTAACTGATTCTTGGATTTTTAGTTTCACGAAGACTCAGCCATGTGAATGCACTATTTAGCTGGTCCTGTGTGCAGGCCCAGTGCCGGACCTACATGGAAAAGGGGCAGAGCAGAGACGCAGAACTCAGCCCTGGGCTTGTACACACAGGACTGACCTGGATCCACTACAACCCTGCAGGACACGAGCTGACACGTAGATGTCTCTGAACTATATTCCTTATACCTCTCAGTTCCAAAATTATGAAGTAGAACTATGCAAGGCATACAAGTAAGAGAAGCTGAGAATTTGTCACAGTAAAGGAAGATTTGCTGTAACAAGCAACCTCCCTTGTCTAACAAGGGTGACCTAATTAACACAGACCCAGAGTTCTCAGCCATCTGTGGGTGCTCTGAGTTGATATCTTTGCTGGGTCCAAACTAGTTTCTTCAGAAGGAATTTTCTAGTGATTTCATTGTTATGGGACAGTTGATCCACAACTGAGTTCACTGTTACAAACTCACAACAAGCAGGAAAGTATCCCATTAAGATGTATTTCCTCAGTTTGTTATTTAGTTTTACTAAAAGAAATTTTTGAACTTTAAACCTTACATCTATTCCTTTCTACTCACAACAGTAATTGAATATATAGAGCACAGGGAGGAGTTCATTTCCCATCCCTCATCTTAAAAGTATTTTATACTTACTAATAATATTAAGTTAATTTGTGTCCATAAGCTTTAAACCCAGCCTTCTACAATAGTTGCACAATATTGATTGAAAGGGCTTAGATCAAATTATTCTAGAAATTGAGCAGCTCCAAACTTTTAAGAGCCACTTTTAAGCAAGAACTGTCCCTATCATGCTTTTAAACTGCGAACAAAAGAAAGCCTTGACATCCTTCTGTCAACATTTTCCTGAACCACAAATTGCTCATGCATTAGAAATTCACTTGAAATGGCATAAAAAGGCTGTGAAGTAAATGTATTCCTGAAGTCTGGCTCTGCAAGCCAGTGTAATTTCAGAAAACACCATACAGGCTAGAAAGACAGCAGATGCAAGGACTGAATTTAACTATGGATGATAACTCAATTTATTTTCTCTGTAGTCTAGTAACTCAATAAGTCTTTAGCAGTTTTGTAAATAAACAGATGGATGCCATCAAACGCCACAGAATGATAAATCTGATTGGTCTCTGTATAATTTCGGACAGCTTTATCCCAAAAATAGACAGTAAAAGCATCTTACCCCAAGAGTGTGATAAAATAAGCATGGGAAGGTAAATTATGGGCAATTGCATTGTCCCAGTAATGAATGAAACTTTCCATGATGTCAGGACTAAAAATCAGGATAGATCTCAACGTGATTCTTTTTAGTTGCAGATTGACTTCTGTTGATTAAAGAAAAAAAGGTGCTTTTCAAGGAATTCAAAGTTAGAGAAGGAGAAATAGGTGATGGTCCCATTTTTTAAATCATATATAACTTTAACTTTGAAAGGTTTATGATTCTAATTTAGCTGTAAGCCATCTGCTCCACATTGTATGTGTTGACTGAATATAAAACCAGACCACCAATTTCACATAGGAAGGACACTTATCATCCAGTGTGTCACTTGCACGGGGATTTGTTCACTTTACCTAATTTTGCAGCTCTAACTAGACATCTGTTGAGTCCTCAAATTTTAACAGCACAAAATTAAAAAAGATGCTCTGTTAGGTTAAGGTGTACAATCACATGGGCTGAATGCACACAAGAGAAGCCCTGTTACTGCCTATTTTCTATGTGAGAAAAAATCTTTGTGTTAATAACAAGAGCAGTAGAACAAAGTGCTGCTTTATTGCATTATCTGATCATCAATGTTTCCATTTGCATACAATAAATCATACTACTGGAAGATTTTTTTTCTGTGAGATTTCTATTAAAAGCAATGTAAGTATTCTATAAGCTCCCTCAGCAAAATTCTCAAGTGAGAACTTCACATGTTTGTTAGTTGTCTTTATCATTTGTTCATTTCTTTTCTTTCCTTTGTTGACATCTGTATCTCTCATGTCAAAAGAATAAAAGCACCATATGATTTCTTTCAACTAGGGAAAGCTTAGCCTTGCAAAGTGCCTAAGGGTCTGCCTGGGAGATGATCAAATTTGAAGACCTAAGTTTACAGAACATTTTCTGCTTTCTATTTATGAATTAATTGTCTACATCCTATCAATTTTGCTCTGACTTTTCAAAGCATACTAATCCTCTGCCTTCTTTATGACAGAATAGGCAAAAAAAAAAAAAAAAAATCACACTTAGTAATATAAGTAGAGGATTTCACAACCTAGAAAAGAAGACCAAGTTTTGTAAACTACCACTTTGTTTCAAGGAAGTGATTATGGTGAGGGTATTAGAGCTCCGAGGAGAAAGAGGCCAAAATATAAAGGTACAGCAGTTCCCCAGCCCTCCACATGGAGCCCCTTGAGGGGTCCTGAGGCTGTCCCTGCCATTTGGCAAGGGAGGGAGTACAAGGTCCGGCTACCATAAATCTTGCCCAGACCTCCCAAAGGACAAATCACTGCTAGAAATCTGTCCCTTTCTATATCAACAACAAAGCATTGCAATACTTTTATCAAAAAAAATCATGACTCTTCCCTGATTTCCAATAAATCCATTCTAACTGTGCTACATGGAAGCTGAAGAACTTCTAAAGAAAGGAGCCTATGCACATTTTTAAATTCAGAAAGCCTATGAGAATGGCTAAAAAGCATCAAGAAACAAAGGAGGCTGTATTTTAGAGGGGAAAATAATGTAAGAGCCAAAAAATAATTGTCAAAAAGTCAAGATGAGTTAGACTTTGCAAAGATTCAGTAAAACAAACATCTAAGGATTTTCACTGTATATAACTAAGACACCAAAGAAGGAAAGCATCATTATTTAGAAAGAATGAAGCACAGAGCAGGTATTTTCTATACTCTGTGCCAGGAGTGAATTATTTGACAGTTTTCAGGGAGAGAGATAATGTTTATCAAACACTACCATCAATATGGATAATGGAATGAGGATATGGAAACAGAAGAAACAGAAGTTTCATGCAATGACATTAGGGTAATCAGAACACTAATTCTGTAAGAATACAAGAAAACAAAGGCTGGTAACAGGGAAATTTAATAATCTGTTATGTCAAATGCATACAAATTGAGAACAGTAACTGCTGTTTATTTCAAACTAAATATTGTCAAGGTTCAAGGCAAAGATTATTTAGTTATTTACCGATCTATTAATCAGACTCAGCTATGTGATACTTTGCAAGAAAGAATAATTAAAGGTAAGTAAATGGAAAACAGGTCAAAATGCACCAACATTTCATTAAAGATTGTGCCAGAATCATCTGATAGTTTTCTACAATAAATTAACTAATCTTCCAAGTAAGAACATGCAGTATATTTTCTAGATTTCTGAAATCTGAGATTGTGAGAAATTACCAAGAGATAAATTATCAAAAGATGAGAGTTTAGTAGAGATGCTATGGAGGGTGGATAATGGCATGAAGGAGAGAAAACAAAGAGCAGAAACTTATACTCTAAAAATTTACTGTTTGAGGAAGATAATAAGGGCAGGGATGTAAGAAGCTGGCCACAGAAATGCCATGTTGTAAGGGGAGGAAATTGTTTAAAAAAGGTAATTGTTCAAAGCAACAAAATGTTAATGCCAGGGGGCAATGCCAGATGGGACCTCGCATGGCACTCTGAGTACAACCTGGTCATGCAAGGTAAAAAGTGATGAACTGAAGCTGAAACTGGGACAGAGCTACAAAGGTGTTCAGAAGGCTGAAGAACATGCTTAAAGCAGACCTCATTTGCCTTGGCAAAAAGAAGGTGGAGAAGAGTTTTGACTGCTGTGTTAAAACATTGCAGGTGATGGATGAAAATAGTATGACCCCCAAATACTCCACAACCAGTGGAGGAGATGGACATGATTGTACTTACAGTTCCCAGTGTTCAGAATTTTACACCCTCTCCAGACCTTCTTTCAGCTCCCTTTATGCAACTAAAGCTGCAAAAACCCTCAGAAGATAAAGAAAGGTATCTCTAATACTTTGGGGAAACAGTGATAGTTTTGGTTTGAAGAATGAATAACTAGTTGTCAAAGAACTGTTCATAGTACTTAACGGTTTTTAATAATATGCCTCATTTTATTGAGACCCTCTAAAGCAGGAAATCCAACAATAAAGTTGTAGAACAACCATCTCCACCTCCTCTATTCTCCTGCTCTCTATTTTTTTTATTCTTTTCTTCTTTTCCAGCTGATAGCTTCACAGCATGCAGTTCACTGTCCAATCAATAAGTTACTTTTGCCAAAGCGTGTGGAAGATACATTGCTAACATTATACTGCCTGATCTTCATATGAAAGCATTTATGTTCTTCTCAAGTAAATTCATCAGAATTTAAAGGAATCAACATTCTATGGCTAGAATAATGTAAACACTAATTCTTTACAGAAGCACCTAAAATTCTGCCAAAGACCAGACAAAATCAATACCTTCCTCATTCTTCACAACTTACAAAGCTTCCTGTGCTAAGACCCTCAGTGCTTTCCAGGTAGACTTTACCCCGCAGGTTGCAAAAGTAATTGCTTTGGCTTTGGGCTGGAGAAGGGGTGGTGGTGGCTACTGGGCCTTATTATCTACTTTGTTTTTGCTATTGCCATAAATATTTTTTAAGTAATCATCGGCACCATCTGCCACTTAGCACTGTGTTCTTTTCGCAGTGTCAATACTATAAACACAGTCTGCTCCCTCATCTGATGCGGTGCAGAAGGATGGGATTAAGCAGAAAATAGTCACTCCAAAAATAGGCCTTACTACCTAAAAGAAAGCAACCCCTTCATAAAATAATCTTCAGAGTAGATGATTTCAGTTTAGACCAAGTTTTACAGTTATTTTATTAACTGAATAGAACGCCAGATTTTACATCCTTTGAGACCATGGCAATTGACAAACCAGTCTCTCAGTGTCAATAAATTGAAGTTACTGCTTAATATACTAATTAAGAGTTTAGTTTTAGTTATAGTCATTAAAACTCTTACAAAGACCATTTTGATTTTCTCACACAACGTTAACTTTTTCTATTTTTTTTTTGAGCATTTAACTGGCAGCAGGTTGGTAACTAGCATGGAACATCCCTCAACACAATTACCAAAATTACATTTCTATACAAAATGTTCCACTCATGCCTTAGGTTAGAGAGAAAGATTAAACTCTGTCTTCACACAGTTTAAACAGTAAAGGCAAACTCAAAAATTTCTGTTCCTCACTAAGTCTTTTAAAATAATCCACCTTATCTATAGACCTTCTGGTTAAATGAATACGACTCTGCTACCTTTGCATAAGAAATAAAATGCCTGACTCATGTCTGTATTTGAACACAAATTCTAGACATCCACACTGGTTTTGTGTGACACACAGTTAAACTTATTTCCAGTTGCACATTGGCACTTCAGAGAAAACCAACAGAATTGAGGTTTTTGGTGTTTTTTTTCAATCTTTCATTATTTGAGAAATCTTGCTATTCATGTTGCGGGGAAGGTGGGGGAGATGTCCCTTTGAGGGATATTCTATAGTTGGTTTTGCTAAGGTTTTTTATAATGTTTTCACTGTTTACATGTCACTTTATTCTACCTAAACAGTATTATTAGATTACAAATATAAAATCTACTTACTTAGTGAATTAATACAAACTTCTGCCAATAAAACAGTAAATAATGAAAACAAGCTATTAATCTGTCTCCAAAATTACAAAGAAGGGGAAACAAGGCTCAGTCTAGAGAGGTGAACTGTTACAGAGCATAGAACAGGATGATGCACAGAAATGCTTTTGTTTAAATACAAAGTAGAATGCCCCTACTTTGTAGGGGCTGAAAAGCCAGCTAGGAAAAAATGAAATACAGAACTATGTTTGGTCTTATCTAAACTTCTATAATTTTACAGAGTTCCTTTTTCCTTTTGCAATATCACCTTAAGGTTTCTTTTCTTATGTTTAGGAGTCTAAATAATGTACCAGTTATGAATATCTTCCAATTTCTACATCTACCCCCACTTCTCTCAACATTCAGTATTGGTTCTTCACCAGAGCCTGCTAGATATATGAATTACTAGAAGCACTACTTCTAAATGGAGAGACAAGAGAAATAAAGCCTTTTTATATAACATCAGTCCCTCTTCCCTAGGTTAAGCTCTTCTCTTTTCCTGGTTTCCTTTTCCTTGAAGGTGATGGCTTCTTTTTATTAATTTTTCCCCCCAGTAGGTATTAGTCTATATATGCCTCCGAATTGCTCTGTGCAAGACTCTTATTAATTAACTAATAAGTTAATGCCATATTTTACATAACATGAAACTTATACAGCATAAGCTATATTCCAAAACATACACCTTGCCAACACTCCCTCCCTACCTATGTGACAAGGTTAATGATCTGGCCAACTGAGTTACTTTGCAAGTGGAAAAGGCCTGAGCCAGGAATGTGTTTGTAGCAGGTAGAAATTTGTGGGACTTACATGCCCCAGTGTGTGTCTGCAACTAGTTCCCTGCATACTGAGGGAGGTGCACACAAGAACTCATTCTACATATGAAAGACCATAACCTGTGGTTTTGTTTCCAAAGGTGAAAAAAATGAGCAATATAAATAAATATGATACTATGAAAAACCTAGTAGTTAATTCATATTTATTAATGTGCCGCTTATGATATGCATTAGTTTTTTATATTTTAATCAGAGAAAATTATAAATAGAATTGAGGGCCTTGTTACTGTTTTCATCCAGAGCTAATTGTCTTGTAGAACACTTAATGAGTCATTATTCATTATGACGGTGAGTACAGGGAAGGCAGATGGCATGGTAGTTTTATTGATTCTGTGATCCTACTGTAGCTTGCTGACTGAGTAGGATTGAACCCCACAGTTAGTGTGGCCAGAATTACATGAAATTCTGCTTTGAGGCAAGGATATCAGACAGGAACATTCAGATAGCACTGCTGGAGAGGCCTGGGGAACACCAGGTTTTACCCCCAACTTGTTTTGCTCAACACCCTTTGTGATGTATAACTTAGTTCTTTCTAGAGATACTGGAGATCTGGTTCAGCTGCTCTCATTATTAGGTCTGCTTTGATATTAAGCAGAGTTTAAGCTATTTAAAGCATGAGGTCAGACACTACAACAATAAAAGACAATCTCCAGTTTCAAATGTATCATAAAACTTTTAAGTCCCAGATGCACTACACTGATGCATTCGTATCGATACACACATGAATTGCACAGACAATTATTTTTTGGAACCTCTTAATGTTGGTCTGATAATAAAGGTGCCATGTTGTCAGTAAGACAACTGAAGAATGAAGAAACCAAGAAACTGTTCTATCAGTCACCACAAAATTGAGGGATTTAACTTCCTTAATGCTTGATCATTCTAATTTATACTTTGGTTCTAATTTCTCCCCTAATCCATGCAAAATTTCATTTAAAACCAGTTGCTACTCCAGAGAAGTATAACTGAATTGTCAGCTTATACCAAAAAGAAAATGTAAGGTCTGCTGTGCAACACCTAACATACTACAACAGTAACATCTATTGACTTTCCAGATTTTCAGGATGTTTCATTCTACAAATCATTCCTTCATTGAAAAAGTCCCTTTCATAAACATGAGTCACAATTAATAGTGTTTCTTTTTTTCCAATAAAGTTATTTTTACCCATTTTTGGACTGAATCTGTGTGACCAATCTGTACAAAATCTAACTTAAATCACAGATTAATTTTAAGCTGTTTAACTGTGTCAACCAAGCTATTACTTGCATACTTATAGAATTAGCACTGAGAGGTAAACGATGCTGTTTCAAGTCTGTAAAGGTCTGAGCCTTTTCTGCAGGAATCAGGGAACACAGAGATCTCCACTGGGACATACGGGCTCTGCTAGAAAGTTTTTGCCATGCATCGCCTTTGGCCAAAACCATCTGTAGCATCAACTTGTCTTCCAGCTGCTGATAAAGGTGAAGTACAGAACACATGCTGCAAAAAGAGCAACCTTTACATTTGGGTTTGATTTTTTTCCTTTTGGGGTTTTCAGTTTGGTTGGTTCATTTTTTTTTTAATATTCAGAGACACTTTTCAACAAAATATTTGTTAATGTAAAACTTGGAAAAGTAAAACTCAAATTCAGAACTTAAAAGTTGGGGATACAACTAACAACTCCACTGGCACATAGGTTAAATATTTGTGTAAAGAATTTGCATTCTTGATTTTGGAGAAAACCTGATGCAGAACAATAATAACATAGGCATTCCCTTCCTATATTTCAGACATTTGCATAGGAGAAATGAAACCCATCGCCTCTCATTGTGAACTGAGAATCAGTATCACTGATGTATCATTTAAACGAAGATTCTTGATACACTGTCAGCTTTATCCTTGAATGATCCTAATGAGCTTGAAAATGTATATGCAAGTCATAGAGGATTCTGATATTACTTGGCAAGACATAATTACTGAACACAATACTTCCATCCACCTAAATATCGTTTTTAGCCAGCTTAGGTCATAGGGGAAGCCAACTGCATAGCAAACGTGTGTGCAGCGCAAAGTTTCCACATCATTCCCAAAAACTTGGCAGTGTTCACAGCATCTGCCCCCAGGATGCCCAGGAAAGAAGCAGCAGGTAGTGCTGCAGGACAGGAATGAAGTGAATTAGGGCTACAGGTATGCCAACAAACTTGTCTAACGACTCCTGCCCAGTGTCTGCATGGTTACACATAGAGAAAGCCATCCACAAGCACCAAAACTCATTAGTCCCAGGCAAAAATGATTATAGCAATGTAATCTAATGCACTCTAATGGTTGAAACAGCGTGGCTGCACACCTCAAGCATTTCTATTTGCTTTTGACCCTGAACAAAGTGAAAGTTGTGGCACTGAAACATTTATATGTTTTTAAACACTGAATGGCTCCCAAATAGCAGAATAACAAGTGGAGGAATAGCATTCCCAGCACACGCCTGCAAAGCTGATGGAAGGTAAAGCAATAAGAAGACGGAGCAGAACAGGAGGACATAATATGTGTAAAAAAGAGGTGTGTTCTTTCATGGATGGGGAAACATTCAGACTGACATATCTGATGTGTTGTTGAACCCAAGTCCTGTTTCAAAAAGCCCATTCCTTACACCTTTTACACACAGCAAAGAACAGCAATTACTTTTAAAAAACTCCTTCATATGGAAAATAGAAGCTGATTATGAAGAAACTAGATAAATACATTTTTGCTGCTGAGATGCACATCACAGGTAAATTTGAAAACAACAAAACCCCCATCCAAAACCACTTTAATTTCCAGTTTCAACAATTACTTTTAATTTCCTTTCATAATGTTTTTTCTTGTTGCAAGATTATGTACATCTTCATTTCCCTAAAACATGAACAGGGAATATGCTAAATATCCTTCCTCTCTCATTGCTCTCTTCAGAGCACTTATATTTATGTATTTCTTCCAGGAAATGTCTCCGACAAAGCATTAGTAACACTTTTATTTTCATAGCACTTCCAAAAATGATACTCCAAGCCATAAACAGCATTTTAAGAACTAAGTCCTCATCTTAGAACTCAAGGGGAAAAAAAAAGTAACACACTTCCCCCTCAAAAAATGAACTAAAACCCCCAAATAAATAACAGATAGTGATCAGGCCAGAAGAAGAACACCCAACTGAGCTTATTTCCAACATAAGTCAACTGAGTTTGCCCTCATCATTACTCAATACTTTTTAATCTCTTAAATGGGTTTTTGAAGGTTAAAAGGATATATTTTTGGCTCTTAATGATAAAAGTTAGCCCAAAAGTATATTTTCTGGTTTATAGGAGCATTTTGGGCACATACCATGCAGTTTAGTATTCCTTACAAAGTTTTTCACTCTCATCAGTCAATTCTGAAATATGGCACAGGTCACATGTGCAGTGTCACATCACTGTCTACACTTCGGTGTCATGGCTGCTTTGTGTCATATCATTTTAGGCAGTTATTTAAAGGATTTAAAAACCTCCTGTTCAACAAGCATTTTATGAGAACAGATTTGTACAAAGATCTAGCAGAGGTCAGATAAGGTAGGTTACCACAAGTGCTTTCAGATAATGCAAGTGCTGCTTTCAAATGAGGTGGGATCATTTCCAAAGTGAGCACCTCCCTAATGAAGCCTTCACTCACACAATTCCAGGTTTTGTCTCACAGGTGTTCTGGGAAATACTAATATTTTAGTTGTGTCCTGAACAGCAAAGAGTTGAGATTCATGGTGCAAAATGGACTGCACTAAATATGAGCTTGAGCTGAGAATAGTCTCTGATATTCACTATACAGCCTCATTCATAGATTGAACTGAAACCACAGAAGTGGCTGAACAGGAAATGCTTTTGCCTTGAAAAGACAATGTTGGAACATAACAACATGCACAGGTATTGTTTCAGGGGTCCTAATGAGATGTGCCATTGTACACCAGCCTAGCTTAATCACTGGGCTTTTTATTGTAATGCCACATCAAATCCCAAACAAAAATCCCTACATTAAACATCATTGCTAAACGTAACATCAGCTTGACCGAGGAGCATCTTGTATCCATCTGCTGGGCTGTTATTTTGGCTCTGCGTGGGTGCGTTTGCCCGGGCAGAGGGTGTTGGGTGAGGACAAACACAATGCTCACCCACACAAGCCTTACCTGACTGCCCCGGTGGGGGGACACCTGATGGTCCTCGGGGAAGACACAAGAACACCGTCAGGACGGCGGCTCTGTTTCCCGAGCATGGCTCAATGGCAATCGGTTTCGGAGCACCCTGGAAAAGGAAGATGGAATATCAGAGATTTCCATTCCATTTTCACTTTTACATCTCTATTTTAAGTTTCACTGTAACAGTAGGGAGATATTTTTCCCAATTAGTTCTTTGCATTTAAACAGATTGTCCTAACCCTGCTAATTGACTTAGAAATGGGCTCTAACAGCCCACGCTGCAGATCTTAGCAAACAGAAAAAAATTAAAAGATTGTAAAGACAACAAAATTATACTGATTTTTATAGCTTGCTAAATGCAGCGATATCAACTTAAAGCTTAGAAAACAGCAAGATCTTCTGGGATACACACTGGTGTCTGAGAGGAGCACAGTTTCCCTTATTCTATTCAGAAGTCTCCAAGAATTGTGTTAGAGCAGCATGCATTACCCAGCCTGCCTAACACCAAAACTATAAACTGAGAACAAAGCTATGTTATATACTGATAGCTAGAGACAGCCAATCCCTCTCAAGATTCCCAGACCAGTCATTCTGCCTTCTCTCTGTCTGTCCTGGTAAGCAATAATTTCTTCAGGCAGGACCTTCCTGATTTCTGGGGTTTTTTTCCACATGCAGAAAATAAGTGCAGTGTTACTATATATTTACATATAAACTCTGAAAATGCTGCCTGTGTGATTATCACCTTACTTTATCTTATATAAAGCTACTATAGTGGTGGTTTTGCTGCCAGGGGGTTTGTGCTGTTACCAAACTCTCATTAACTATATAGATCATTTAATTTGCAGTTTAGCTTTCACCTAAATGGGTTCTGCCATATTGTTCTCAATTTACCAAGACTGAGGACAGTAGGGGCTGGAAAAGAAAGCAAAGCAGCCTACAGAGCTATAGAATAATAAGTTTCTAATATGTTGATTTATGATGTTTCCATATTTACGTGTCCATATTTTGTGCTCATGAGGAGATAGGCATTTGACTTTTGAGAGCTTAAATGTTTATGCAAGCACTAAAGATATTTCTAAAAGCACTGGGTCAAAATCAGCATAAGCATTTCTTTCTATTTTGGTTGGTAAATTTTTAAAATGTCTGTCATGTATCAAGGCAAAATATGAGTTCAACGTTTTGATTCAAAATTCAAAGCCATAAAACTTTCTATTTACATACAAAATGCAATGTATACATAAATGTCAACTGATTCAAGTATTCTAAGAAAAAAATGATAGCTTAGCCAAGTTAAATACACTGCAAAGTACCAGATATAAGGAAAACAAAGGCACTTCCATCATGTAAAGGAATCATCATTTTCTATTTTTGTACCTCCAAGTAACCAACATTTCTTACTGCTCAGTGAAGATAAGGAAACAGAATATAGCAATAAATTGGACAATAGATAAATATACTTTTTTTTTACTCATATTTAAAAGGCATTTCTGTACATTCATTTCAGATGATGGCATTAAAATAACTTGGGTGAGGATTGTCATCTGAATCAGAATTGCCATGACATAATGAAGGACAACTTACATTCACTAAAACCTTTGCCAAATGATGAAATGGAAAAGTAAAAACCTAAAAGTTTCAGCTGAAAAAAACCCCAACCCAGGATTTAAAAATCAACATAAGAAATATTTTGTAAACTGAGTGCACTGTATTTGCAGCATTTAATAATAACTCTTTTTGCAATGTATTGGCTCAAAGTAAGCCAAGGAACAGACGTGGAGAACAGATCCTGAACTTGAGTAAGCTGCTGTATATACGTTATCTATACATATATATGGGCCTGTTATCAGCAAAACATGTAGACAGGCATTGCTGGACAACGTGATTCTAAAAGCAATGCAGAAATGGGAGGAAACAGGCTAAAAACCTTACTAATATTAGCAGCACTGATTTCACATGCACAAATGTACCAGTGGATTATTGGAAAAGAAGAGGCCTCTTCCACTATTCACATCTGAATCCTTATAAAGCATTTACAATTAAAATCCTTGGTATTACTATTGCAAGCAATAGAGCATTCAAGTCATCTTTCCTGATTTGTCACAACAACAAATCAAACAACACAATTCCTTTCTATTTGAAAAGGCAGAGAAAGTGAAATCTTCATTTTAAAATGTAATTCAGAACAGAATTTATGCAAACACACAACTGAAAGGAACAAATTTACCAGTATGCCTTTTAATTTGGTGAATAATTACATTATTATAAATCCAAATGCTGATATTTTCTTTTGCAGTTTAATATAAAACCTTTGATTAACAGGTTCTGTCCTTTTCTCTTTGAACTTTATACAAAGGTTTTGCAAAACACAATTGGAGGAAATGATTTATGATAAATATTTTTCAGAGGATTTCATCCAAATATAAAACAGGGTAAGAATTTTGTGCTTATTTGTTCTTTATAGAACATTATGACTGAAAAAGCAGATGTCTTATCTTACCTCACATCATTCAGGTTCGCTCGCAAAAAACCACAGTAGCATAGAGCAAATGATAATAATTTAGATACCCTAAGGTTTGTCAGTTGTTTAAAGATAAATACATAATCATGAATCAAAGTTATTTCACAGTGACATAACATGTTTTCTGAAATGTGCCATTTATCATGCATTTTCCACGGGGTTTTTGGAGGAGATAAGGCACAAGTTTGTTTGCCCAAAGCACTAAGCTACCATGATTTACTGGCTAGAATTATCTTCCCCCCCACCTTGTACACTAAGTGACTCATGTTTTTTGCCAAAAAGCTCAAATGACAATCCCAAACTTTTACTCCCATATTCCCTTTCTTACACACACTGTGACAGAGAGAGGTATGTCAGCTGGGACGGTGAAAGAAACAGTGAAGGAATAAAAGGTGAAAGAACATCTATTACTATCGATAGCAAGGAAGGAAGACTAACTCAGGGGTTGTAGAAAGGAGAAATAAGTGGAGAAGGCATGGATTAAAACAGAGAATAATTAAAAAAGAAAGAGATAATATTTTATCTACAGTTTAAGTGTGTAGTCAAGCATTTATTACAGAAAATAAAGATCAGGAGTAATCTTCCGGGGGTCCTAGATTTTTATTGGAGAAAAAGTGCTACATTCTCCCAATCTTTGTCTGAAAATCCCAAAAAGACCTAGCCAAAGTCCAGCTAGGTGATTTTATGGGGAAATACCAGGCTTTGAGAAGATTCCTTTGGATCTTTTTCTATAAAAAATAAATTTGCGTTGACTTGCTTTTTCCCTACACAAAGGACAGATGACAACATTACCATTACTGGCATAAAATCACATTACAGTGTACACCATATTCATATCTGGATTAAAAATATTTCCTTCTACGTAATTCAGCCCATCTGATTTATAATGAAAAGAAAGCAAAACAACAGGTGGGGATTTTTTTTTTTATCTAAGTTTTCAATAAACCCTAACAAATTTTGCCTTATTTTACTTGGCTGTTCAGGAATAACAGAGCTGGGCAGCTTTAAGAGTGCAGACCAAGAAGAAGCTGGGAATTCTGTTGCCCTTGGTGGGTAGGACAGGTAATAAAGCAGTGGCCTGAAGAGGTGAGAAGAGCAGGAGAACATAACAATGGCTCGGGGGATGCTCAGCTGTAAGTAAGCTGCTGTAAGTGTTCAACATCCTCGGGCAAAATGCACTGAAACTTTAGCATCAATTTGTATCCATGAAAATATTTCATATTGTGAATACGGGAAGAAGAAAAGTGTAAAGTGGTTTGGCTCTATCTGTATTCCAAGAAGTGGTGTCTCTCTGAAGTGCTATAAAACTTTTGATTTTCAGTACTAAGTAATATCGCTCTATATATTTTTTTTCAATATTCTAAGTTAGGTGCATCCAATTTTTAAAAGTGCATTATTATACCATAAGACAAATAGTTCATGTAAGGCTAAATGGCTCCAAACTCATGCCAAAAAAGCAATTAGAAAATTGAATCAAGGAATTAAGGATTAATGTGAGCATGTTACACCTATCAAAAGCAATAAGTATTTTGACAAGAACTGAATAAAGTTTGACAGTGTGCACAAATATATATCTGATATATAAATCAAGTATTAAAATGCAAATAACTATGTAATAATTCCTGTAATGTTTCCTAACTAAAATGGTCTTAGTACTACTTGCAAGAATTCATTATAACTAAATCTTCACCTCTTCTTAAAAAACAGTTCAACTTACACTTTTTGTTTTAATAATAAATTTTAAACTTAGTTTTTAATTGTGTTATTGAAACAGCATTAGTCTGGTGAATTCCACATAAACTAAGCCAGATGACTTGGCAATTAAACAATCGAATCTGTTGTGGCAGGATTAGTACCAGACTCAGGACATAAATAACTGCTTTCTGGAGTTCAATGTGCAACACTTCAGAGGGAGGAAAAACCAAAACAAACACAACTGTGTCCTCTGAAGAGGTAAGGGATATAGGAAAGGAGGAACCATGAAATTTAGACTGTTATGTTACAAGTGTTCATGTATCGAGTGGCTAAGTTGGATTTTGGTCAAATTCCGATGCCTACATCTTGCATGTTCAGAGGCAAACCCCAAAGCCTCACCCCCTGTTAACCTTACTGGCAGTATGAACAATTGCCCAGGAGCTGAAGGTCTCCTCTACCTGCCAGGGACAACCTGGTCTCTCTACACTCTCCCGTGACTCACTGGCCACTGCCGTGGATGCAGAGCTCAATCTAGACCACTGTTTTCAAAACAACCGTATCAAATTAGGTTTTCACAACAGATTGTATCCACTTTCTTTTCAAATGCAGTTGAAAGCAGATATTAACTCTGTTCTTTGTGGTAAGAGAACAAAGCCTTCTTCTCTTATTCTGCTTTTACTAAATGCATGTTTGAGGTGGAATACCCTGACCTTTAATTAAAGACAAAGAGTCAAGTGCGGTGATTGCTCTGGCCATTTTCAGTGCAGTAAAGGCAGACTTTTCAACAGTATTAAGGAAGAAAAGAAAATTCATGGTCTCAGATTCAAAGAATTCCACTGATGTAATTTGGTGGAGGCCTTTTTGACCATTTTCCTGAAGGAAGTGCAAATGTCCCCAGCACAGCAATCCTGCCAAGAGGAGATGGCACCTGTAGCCGACCTCCATCCTAACCCTATCTGATTTTTTCCCGTGGTCATCTGACAGGAGAGTCAAACCCAGCAGGAACATCAGAGGAAAACAGAAATGCTGGCTGGCACTCCCAGCAGAAACTCAGCACCTTCGCAGCACCTCCTGCTGCCCTAAGGACAACCTGGCTCTTCCAGAGTGCTGAAACTAAGGCAGAGTCTTAGACAGGAACAAAGATTGCCATCAGCACTGCTGTTTTCCTAGACTGTCAGTGCTACACTGCATTAATATTCTAAGTATTCTGTGGACTAATAAATTAATGCTCATTAACACTTTTGAGTATGACTTCCCCACCCATCCGGAAGTTTTTGCAATTTTCTCCACAGATTTATTCAATGAGGAATGAGCTTTACTGACAGTGCAACATGAAAAAAAAGCTTTCACAAAACATCGTTTTTTTTTGTGCCAGGAGAAATACACTTTAGAAAACACTGGAACAGAACAAATAAGCGAGGCTGGGGTATTGAACATTGCTTTGTGGCTGGCATAGGAAACACCAGTTCTTCATATGACCCAAGGATTTTAAAGAAATTCTAAGCATCTACTGAACATTTTAATTTAATACATCCCATAAAGTTCCTCTCTTGCAATTAGCGAGTGGAAAGCTTCACCTCATTTAAACCTGCAGCAATGGTTCTCAGCGCTTTGGGTTTCTACGCTGCACCTCCTTTTCCCTGAGGATTTCTCAGTGATTTCTAACTTTGGATAATGAGGTCCCACTAACCTATGAGAGGTACAAAAGCACACCATCTACAGCAGTAAAAGCTGCTGAACATTTAGGCATATCGCAAAATTCTTCTACCTAATACTGAAAGATACTTGAGGTGGCTACCTTGTTTCTGTGACCAAGCCATGCAGCTGTGTCCATTTACTGGGAGGACTTTACCAACTCTACTTGCTCTTCAGAACGAACAAGTTTCCTGGAAAACTTCTATCGTGTCTAATGGAGCTGAGACCAACAGGCTTGCTGATAATAAAATGCAACTCGACCAAAATTATACTAACAGTTCTTATTAGATATTTTTTAACAGTGAATTATCTTTCCATTGTACTTCTGTCCTATTGTTTTTGCATAATGCAAATCATTAATTTCCTTGTTGCAAAATAGAAATGGAAATCTTCGAATATATTGAAACATTATTTTTCATAAGAAAAACAGTGGAAATGAACAATAAATAGAATACATTATGATTACCGAGCTGTGATTATGGCCCCAGTGCACAAACCACATTGTTATCCTTCGATTTATTGTCTTGCTTCCCTATCTCAGCTATAACAATGATAGGCTACATTCTTTTTTTGCAGTCTTTTCTGAGTAGAATGTGGTTGTTATTTCTGTACTGATGTTAAATTTATGTATTACTCTTAAAGTGTTTATGCTCAGAAGAGTCATATTTTTATTATAAGAACTATATTTATTTGCAACAGAGTTACTCTCAGTTAACCTAGGCTTCATTTCAAAACCTAATACTATAACATAGAGCATTTCATTAGCAGTAGAGTTATGAACTGACATTTTGATTAAAACTGATTTATTAAGACAAAGCTAGGAGAAACACCTGCAGATGCATTTCTTTTCAATGGGGTTTCCAGAAGGGACTCGCAGTCAGGTTTCCTATTCAGCTTTTATCCTCCTGCCTAGAGGTTGCTTTGTCTGAACTGTGACATCAGTGTGAACCACCCTGGAACTTTCCTGATTTTCACAAGTGGCTGAACAGAACACAAGACACTGAAGATGAGTCAAAGTGTCAGGTGGCAGCAAGGCACATTGCATGTCTTTGTCTGTATGTGCACATATGCAGATTCCTATCTCTTCATACTGTTAAACAAACTTGGTTTTACTTTACTAATATATCTTGCCTACTAATGAGGGTAATTTCAGGTTAATATGGAAAATATTGAACGTAACTTACAGTGGATGGTGTGTGTAGTAGTTGTACTGGATTACTGCCAGAGATATCCCCCAGAGCATCCAGAGTATTCCCCTATTAAGCTGTATGAGTCTGATTAAAGGCTGGCCATGCCAGCCTCCAGTTTGTGAATAGAAATTTACTTGGCAGCAGCCAGGTAGATCCTGTTGGGAAAAGCACCTGAGACCCTCTGTCAGTGGCATTTACCAAGTGTCATGTATCCCCAGGTACTTTCCTGTAAATTCTTCTGATTGCCATTCTGTTAGTCAGTGGTGCCGTGCAGTGAAGTGATGTTAATGAGCATTGATCTCCCAGATGGGTGTATGTGTTGGATCTCCAAGCATCAGAAATGAGCAGCAGAGAATTCTGTTACTCCTTCACAATTTAACCGTAATGACTCATCTGTGAAAACTCACATTTCCCTGGGGAGAAATGATAGACAGTCCATCACTATTTGAGCTTGGGTTGATCATTAAGGCCAGATAGTCACCCATATATCTCAGTAACTTAACTTTATCCCAGACTGCCTGGCAGAAGAGGACATGGTCCCTCCAGTGCCACTAACATTCCAGGGTTGGGACAAATGAAGCAGAAGGCACAGTTTAAATCCTGCCTCACTTACAGGCTAACAATGAGGCCATGGTGACAGGCAGGGCAATGTTGAGCTAAGGATGAGCACAGCACAGGTTGTTTTCATTGGGAACAAGCAAGCTGAGTCAGCTACAGACTTCTGAAATTTCCCTGAGGAGCCCAAAAGGGCTGTCCTTCACTTAGGGTGGATTATAAAGCTTCGATCTGTTGTTGTGACAATGAAACTCAGACAGAAGTCAGAAGTTCTGACCAACAGTTACCTTTTGTGACCTCAGATCTTATTTCTGTAGCTCTGCAGCACCCTGGAGTCATAAAAGATAAGGTCTGATCATCATTTAGGAGATCTCTGCCAGACTTCAGGGCTACAAGAGGCAAGTGTCCTGAAATTATTATGTTGCATTTTGCATTTCTTGCAAAATTGGAAAGAAAATATAGTACGCCATATGTCATCCAAAATACACTGTTAGTGAACTTTTCCTCAGCAATGCCTTTTCAAGTTCGTTTTTAACCTTCTGGCCACATGCAGGATGCTAGCGAATGATGAATTAAAACATTTATACTTGGAATTGTAATAATAAAAAAGAGAACTAAATCAAGGCACATTGTGAAAACTAGCTGTCAGCAGAAGGGATTAAAGTGCAAACTTGGCAATATTCTTAATGCAGGAAAAAAATGTTAATGGCACCAGAATAACAAATTACTTTTTATCATGACAACTTGCACAGATCACAGCCCACTGGGTGTAGGGAGGACACGAACCGAGCATCTGAAAGCATGACATAACTTTTATTTTCATTGTCCTTGCCGTGGCCCAAGGACAGCTGTAAAGCGTGTACACCAGAGCCAAAAACATTCTGAAACAAATGAGCCCTTTTTTAAGATTTGCAAGTCTGTAGAAGCGTTCATCCTGGTGACTGAGTGTGGGTACTGTGGATCAGATCATAGCTGCTCCAGCAGGGGGAAGAAACAATAAAAGGCTCCTCTTACCCGAGGCAGAGGTGTGAGATGGCAGCAAACGGGACCTGGTTTGCTGCGTTATACAGTGGGAGCAGCAGCGGGCGTTAAACTGTTTTGGCAGCAGTTGCTGCCAACGAGGTGGAAATGGAGAGGGCAGGTTGGCAGGCATGTGAAAGCACAAACCAGACCTTTCTTAGGGTGTTGCAAGATACGCCTCGCACTCTCCTCTCCTGAGGACCTCCATCACCTTCTCTGCCCGTTCACCAATTTGAAAGCATAATTGAGCACAGTTTTTCACTTGAATCTTAGGAATCAATTAAAATCTTAAATATCAGCTGCTTAAATCAGCACAGCACTCGAGTAGCAGCAGAACTACGTTGATTTATACCAGCTGCAAATCTGACACTGTATTATTAATTTCTTTATAGCGTCCTTGAAAGATCCTGCAAAAACCCTCAAGCTCGGGTATTATCACTTAATGTTGCTTTCTAAGATGCTCCCCATCAAGACTGTTAGTACTTACAGGGCTCATATTGGGAACATCACTGAAAATTCACAAAAAAATGGAAGTTACAGGAGCTAATCTGACAAATAATTAGACACATGAGAATCAGCGCTTGGAGAAACTTTGCATTAAAGCAAACAGGATTACTTACATGAATGAAACTATTTATTCTTGTTATTCCTGTTAGCTCAACAAATCTGATAGAATATTTTGTTTTAGAGACAGGTTTTTTAATATTAAAAAAAATAGAAAAAACCCTGCTTCTTTAAAATATTACAAAACCTGCATCAATTTTACTAAAGCATATAGTATTTCTGAACCCCACTTATATGGAAAGTAATTTTTTTTTTTTTTTTAGTCCTATGTTCCAAGCTTGCTTAGCCCCTTGAGTATTGCTAACTGAAAATGGTGGTATGGAAACCTAGTCCAGCTCAGCTTACACTTCTGTTCCACAGCAGAATTTCTAATTATGCAATAATTTTATTATTCTCTTCAATAATATAGTACTCAGTCACCACCACCAAAAATCATTATTCACACTGAATTCTATTGTCCCTATCCTTATTGCATGAAAGTACTTGTGATTTTGCTTCAGGAAATGTTCTCACTTTAAATTTTACATTGCAAAATTTAGCAGCAGCGATGATGCTTTTAACATCTTTTCTTTGAGAGACTTACCATTTTCACAGCTGACTGACCACACTTTTTAAAGTTTCCTTGAAAATTCACAAATCTGTGAACTTCTCAAATCTTCATATCCTTGCATTCCACAAAGATTTGTACTCAATCGCATATACTTTTCATATCTAATCAAATGGTTTCTCTTCCCCTCACTTTATGTATGAAGTATAAACCACTGCCAAGATTAAAGCAGAGTAATGTTTGTCCTGTGCTCCAGTCAACAGAATGGTATAACGCATTTACTTTTGTAGTATGAGTAAACTCTGAACTGTTTTAGCAGTGACTAAAGGCTAAAGTGTCAAATAACACATTTTACCACTACTTTCTGGCTCATCTTCCCTTTTCCCACCCCTTCTCAGCACCTTTCCCAGCCTTACAGTGCTCTTCCTATGGAAATAAATGCCCTGTTATCAAGCGCCACTCACTGACACAACAAGCAGAAGGAGCAGGATCTTATTTATTTCAACAAAGGTTGAGATTTGAGATCGGTCACCAAGCAGATGTTATTTCTGAAGCTGAGAGTATTCGTGATGATTGTTACTATAGAAACCAAGCTTTGTAAAATATTCCAAACAAACACTTCTTTATTACCCTGGGCTGTAACTGCAGCGCTCCGCATTAGCGCCGCATCCCACGGTAACTTATCAACTGCCTGCATTTTCTTTCTGGTTATTTGCTTTCAAGAGTAACTACAAGATGGGATTTCTGTAGGTCTTAGAAGAGACTGTATCACAGTACCCGCCACCCATGAGATGACACACACTGGAGTCATTCAGCACTAAACTCCAGTCTGTTTCATTTCCTCCCTCCTGCAGGCAGTCACTCAAATCAGTGTTTCCCTGTTCAGCAACAGCGAAAAACAGGAACCCACTGCTAATTCCTGTGGTTAGATCAGCAGCACAAAACCAGCGGTGGTTACTAAATGCCAGCCCCAGCCTCTGCAGCAACTAAACCATTCTTCATTCTTAGTAGACTTTGGGAAGCCCGTGCGTCACTCAGAAAGCATCTTTCAGTGGCCAGTCGTATCTTAACCAGAAGTTTCAGACTTTGTTAAATATACTAGAAGAACAAAACTTTAAGTGCCGGTTCCAGTGAAGATGGGGGGACTTGAGCAGTGCAGGATCCCCGACCCCGAACGCATCCCCAGTGCCAGAGGGTTGGGGCAGGTCACCGCCAGCACTGCCGGTGACTTGGAAGCACCACCACCAGTGCCAGTAGGAAGGGGCAGGGGAAGCCCAGCCTGTGCCTGGTATTTTAATCACCTCTCCCTTTTGCTACAATTAAACTACCCATAGACCAGTAACAGGAAAAACTTCAAACAGAATTTAAGCAAGTGACAGCTGGCTTGATAAAACACATGGAAAGGGAAACTGTATTTATGGCTATTCAAGGAAATTAAACAGAATTTTATTATAAAATGAATGCACCATGTGAATACTGAAAATATTCTTTGTCTGAGGTCTTTTTGTCTCTGTTTACTGAGAAGTCCTCATAAAGGATAGAATGAGACTAATATTTTAAAACATAGTTAAGTTCAAGACAGCTACGGTCACAACTTCTGGTTATTGCAATTAAAATTCCAAAGCCGTTTTCATTCTTAACTTACTGTCATATGCTTATAATCTCCTCTAACTTTTTATGCTGTTTTTCGGTTTAACCAGGATGATTTCGCCCAAATCTTTTAGAAACTTCTCAGCTATCCTTGGGATGTGGGACAATTACAATTTGTCCCTAATACCAGTTCCACCCAGGGCTTACAATTTAATTTAAAACCTGGCCTTGACTCAGGTAGCATTAAAGATTCCTGCCTTTTGTTACGGTAAAACAAATCTGTTCTAAAATACAGCAATGCAATCAGAGCACAATTAGATTTCCATAAGAATATACAGAAGCATGGAACTGCATGTGCCACTGGCATCTATTATAGCACACAATACCGCCCCAGTGAGGAAAGCATTAAGCAAAAGAGCATAACTAAAGAGTCAGCTAAAAGTTTTAGTTGTGGCGAATCATGCTCTATCCAATGGTATGCTGAAGATAATAATAAAATTTCAAATATCTATAAAAGATTTTAAGTGTGAGTAACCTGTAAAAAGGCAGCAGACAAAGCAGGTGTGTTTTATGAAGGCAGAGGTACAATTTGGAAGTGATTGTGTGGGACTGAATGTAGAGAATCCCATTAAATCATGGCATGTGTCCTGATGGACCAATGTCAGAGAGGAAAGTGCTGGGATTAAACACAGTAGTTACTGGAGGGTTAAGGGTCGAGAGAACACACAACCTGTAGATGGCAGGTATTATCTGTGGGTACTCACAACACCTTAACACACTTTGTATGTCTGTGAAGTAGGTCGTGCTTTCTCCACGGAGGAAAAGTTGGGCCTAACCTGGCCAAAGCACGGCACCTCCTCTGCATAGGGGCACTCCAGGGATTACAACAGCTAGCAAGAAATCTGACTGCCTCCTACCTCCCAGCTTAATTGAATAAATTCTTTGTAAAGCCACATTCACTTAAGGTGACTTTCAGTAGCTGCAACTTAGCTTTTGTAAGGGTTTTTGTTTGGTCGGTTTTTAAAAAATTTTTTGTAGCTTTTCCTTGCTGTATTCCACGCAGAGAGGACACATAATGAAAAAAAAATAAATAAAATTATGCAATTATACATATATGCAGATAGACTACACACACAACCCCCATGTAATTATTTCTAAGGGTGCTACCAGAAATGGCTGGAATAGTATGTTGGAGCAAAAATTTAAGAATAATAAAAGCTACATCAAAGACCTTGAAAGAGAAATCTTCTTGAAAACTTCCTCACTCCCAGACACAGTAATTTCTCATAATTCCCCAAATGTCTATTGAAATGAGTTGCACTAAAAGGTTCTAGAACCATCAATATATTTAAGAATTTAATAGATGTCTTTTAGTTCTCTTTCATCATAAATTGCCAGAATGGTTTCTGCTCTCTTCAGTTCCCTTGTCTCTGATTCTTCTGCTGTGACATTTCTGGATGACTTCCAGTTCTGATTGTTGTAAAGTCCTTGTTTTTGCAGAATCACCTAGTGTAGAAATTTGCAATTCCAAATAATATCTTTTTTGGTCTGTTTATCAGCCAGCACTCTTTACTCAAGCAATCTTTGTCCTTCACATTCCGATTGGTTTTGTCCTTATTCAAACTTCTATGAATTTACCATAAATAATGTAACTTAAAACAAAATGAATATTATTCTTAATTTAAGAAAAAAATTATCTTTGTGTAATCTTCAGTTACAGGAAAGATCTGAATGCATGCATAAGGACAAACCTATTTTGGACCATTGATATTTCACCCATTTGATCTTTATGTTATTGAGGCATATTTTTTTTATTTTCTTTATATATTTAAAACAATTTTTAATGTGCACATTAAAGGCCTCTTTGTATAATTTTCCTTCAGTTTGCCTGGTTTTGGTCATTAGAGATTCCTAATTTTCAGTGAACTGTTGAGCAAGCTGAAGATTTTAACTAGATATATCACTTTATTTTTTCCTGTAAGAGCTTCTTATTAAAGGTTACTCATGTAGATGATATAGATGTTAATCAATTTGCATCTGTCCTTCTAAAAGATCCAGTTAGGTCCCTAATTAACCATCTCTAAACAAACCCTTGCTCAAAAACAGGGCTTAGGCATTTATTGTGAGGTAGCAAAGGCTGGTCAGGGCCTCCTGTTGCCACTCTGCTCTGCTGTAAATATTTGCCTTATCTCAATATACAGAAAGAAATTAGAAAAGGACAAGTGACTCACAGTCTAGATTGTGGATCACTGCTGGATTCTCTCTAATTGAGTCATTGTTGTCATGAAAAAGCTTTAAAACTAGCAGGTGCTTCCATGAGGTGCCAGGTGCTTTAGCAACACTAGGAATTGTGTATTCCATAGCTATAAGAAATGAGGATAGTGAAGACCAGACAGTCCTATGATGAAAGTATTAGAGAGCCAGTCTTCAAAAATTAAAAAAGGGCATATTATTCTGTGATTTTGCAAATACCCTGGTCTTCCAGAACACCAATGGTCACCTGCTTGAAAATTCTTTCATGTTTTTGAATTTTAATCAGTAAGTTTGTTAGTTTCCTTTAACATTATTTACAACCTGATGCTATACTGCTGCACTTTGTACACCCTGCAGTGACCACAGGAGTTTCTCAACAGCTTCGAGAAGGGTAACTCAGGTCCCCAGTAAATCTGGTCTCTCACTCCCTCCTGGGGAGCATGCTCACTTCAGCATGCCAATGCAATAACAGTATCTTTTTTCGTATTACATTCATGCTACATACTTAAGGGACTCTACATTTATAGGTATCCCATCCTCAGCATGCTCACTGAGACTTGGTGTACGCCCTCCAGCTCTTTACGTGTGGGCTGCTCCCAGCCATGACAGAGACAGACACTGTTATTGTCCAAGCTTAAGAGCAATTTCTAGCACAAAAGGAAACCTTCTCTGTTCTTACAAGCAGATAACTTACTGACATGTGTCAGTAGGCGTTATTCATTTTTACCACACAGAAGCAGAACAAGGGTGCCGCTCAATCCCATGGAAGGGATTCCAGCGACTGCCAGGCACTGCCAGTTCTGCCGTCATATCTATTTCTCATCCTCTGCTGTTCTGTTCAGTACCTGACTGTAACTATTGAAAATTACAGGTATTACATTCCTGTTAATTCACACCTAAAAAGATTTTCTGTGATGACCACAAATACTGGACCATCTGCACAAAATACATGCATGGAAGTGAGTGCACGTCATGTGAGCAGGACACATGACAAAACCCACAGAACTTGCCATGTATGATTTTAGAGGCAGAGACTTGTTTTGATTTAGTACTAATATATTGGTGGTACTGTTTAATGCTTTCCACCAGTATTTCTCCAAGAGATCACCGTGACTCTTATGTTCAAAACACTTTATTTTGTTTTCAGTCCTCTAATTGTTAGACCTGCTTTCTGGTCAGCACTTGTATGTAATTAGATCCCTACTATATATTTTTTAAGAGCTGATCAGGATAATTAAGAGTTGAAAATAAAATAAAGATACAAAATTATCTTGCTAATCACCAAAGGTTGAAAAGGTATCTATGAGGGGAGAAAGCAGGGCCACAAATCAGAGATCTAACCTACTTTTCTCTGACTCAGTGATGTCCCTCAAGATCCAGTTTTGTTAGTGCACATCCATTTCACATTGATTGCAACAGATTGTATAACATGAGACATATTGTCTTTGCAATTTTCCGGATTCTTCTGAAAGGAAACTCATCAGATCATCTAAAAACTTGTTACCAGAGTTCTTCAATGTGACATCTATCACTGTCTTTCTTTCCCATTACCATGTACATGCAAATGATTAATGTTCTCCTGTTTCCAACACAGACCTTTATCACAGCTGTTGTGTCAGATGTAACACATTGCACACCTCTGTTCACCTGTTCCATACTCCAGACACAAAATACCTCTTTGGGAGGCAGTCTTATTTTAAAAATATCTAAATACATTTTGTAACAGTTTCTTCTAACTCTAAATGCCAAGGCAGTTTTCTGTTCTCAAGATCTGGAATTTATCTAAAAGCTCATGATGCATACACTTGATATTTCATCGAGCACCAGCGAGCACCTTTGAGGCTGCTATCTGATGATCCCAGGAGCTGGGAATTAAAGGGTAGGATAGCCTAAACTGGGAGATTCACAGCATTCCACAGGGACACACACCACCTGCTTTGGGTCTCCACATTTAGGCTGATACAAATGAAGAAATTAGCCTTTTAATCTAAGAATACAAGAACTAAACCCATACCCCAGTTTTCAATTTCTATTTTTTCTGCCGTGAAACATGTGGCATATGCATAATGTATGGCAATGTGATCTACAGAGCTTTTATTGATGGTTGTTTGGTGTGATCTGTAACTCATATATTGCTCATTTATGAGTAATGCAGTCCTCCCAAACTCTGGCTCACACAAACATAAAAGATGCAAACATTCAATGAATATTACTTTAGGAAGGCCCCATTACTCTTGAATGTCACAGCTTATGCAAGTCATGCTGAAGAAAGCATAACACCAACCGACATCACAAAATTACGCACTCTAAGTACATTAGACATTGTAGAAAAAGAAGTAATTTAGAAATGGGAAATGTTTCCTATCAGACAAGTTTTTTGGTTTGGTTTGGTTTTAATCCCTGGATCTAGAGGCAGTAGCTCAGTTTCTGCTATTCAGCTGCATAATCACAGAATGGGTAAGGTTGGAAGGGACCACAGTGGGTCACCTGGTCCAAATCCCCTGCTCAAGCAGGGTCATCCCAGAGCACATGGCACAGAATTATGCTGAAAAACAGAAAACTGTAGAATTCCCAGCATTTGTAACTTCATCTAGCAGGAACCATTTTTACTGTCTGGGCTGCATTTGATAAATAAGACAGATTTATTTTTTTTTTCTAGCATGTCTTTGTTTTGATGTTACCAAGGTTCTACATCTTTCAGTATGCACAGGCGTCTGATGCCTTCACCATCAATATCACTGCAGCACATAATGATTAGGAAAGATTTTTCATGCCTGGGTTTTCTGAATTTTGAAGAATTAAGGCAAAATGACTGTGTGATTTTTTTTGCCTATAGTTGGTCACTACAATCTCTCTATAAATTCCAAATATCCAAAATTTTAAGAAGCTGTATCACAAGGCCCAAAAATCTGGGAGGAAGGGTTGCTCTTCCACTAGTCCAGATCAAGTGTAGAACACAGACATCAAAAAACAGATGTAAAAAAATAGCTCTTTAGCAAAATTACATTTAAACCAACACCACTAAACTGCATCCTTGACAAAGCCCAAAATGATAGAATGTCACTTTTCTTTCAATGCCTATATTCAGCATGAAGTAAAGATAGTACTTTAATATCATTTACAAGTATACATTGGCTATTATAACATCATTTGTTTCAGTCACTCATTGCTAACAACTAAATACGAAGTAAAAGTTCAACAACTCCGTTGACAGCGTGATAAATTACAAGAAACTAAATGAGTAAAACACACTACACTTGCCATCACACAACCAGGGAGATTGTAAAAATAACAGAAATCTTTAATTAACTCAGGAAATTAAAAGGTGCCTTTAATAAAGAAGCTTAATAACAAGACACGCTCAGATGAACTCATGAGCATGTGTTAATCAAGAACAAGGAATAATTTCAGGTACATGAGTAGATGCTTATACACAGCTTAAATGAAACAAAAGATAAATGTTTTAAACTGGTACCCACACAAATGATGAATTGATGATATTAAAGACTACAAGCCCAGGTGACCATAGGTGTCTAATAACCAAAAATGGGAAGCAAGGTGATTCCTCAGTGAGCACAAATTAAATGACAAACTACACTGAGACTCATTCTGTGCTTTACCCCACAGAAGATACCATAGATTCAGAGTTTATTGCCCTATGTTTAATTGTAGTGAATAAAAAACTTACGTAAGTGGGGTTTTTCAGATGAGAAATGCACTAACATTCAATCAACCACTGCAGCAAATGTGAGATTAGTACATTCCTAAGTTTTATTTCTAATAGCTGCCTCAACAATCATATTTACTGAATGTGCACTATAAACAGGGACACTAAGTAGTATTTGTGGAAAATTCACTGTACGCATTCAATAGACATTTATGTAGGAACAGAAGAACGGTTCTTTCCTATTCAAATATGCCTAAAAATAAAATATTGGAAATAAATGTATGTCCTGCAATATCTACTTTGAGAAAACAGAAGCTTTTACAGTGTTTCAGGTGTTCAAACACATAACATTGCTGCTTCAATTATATTCTTAATGGACAACAATTGAAAACAAGATCTTTCAATTAAGAGGCCTACAATTAATTGAATGACTTAACTAAAAAACCTCCCTATAAATAAGTGATAGCCTCCTGAAACTAGAGCATTTAAAACACAGATTGAAAATATAAGTATCCTGAATTTAATGGGTACAACTCTGACTAAGTTATTCATTAATAGCATCAAATACCACTATTACCCTTCTTCATTCACATGGAAAATATTTGGAAAGATCCAGTCTAGTTCTAATACAACTTTTGGAAAATAGCCACAGTCTTCAGCAGTTGAAACCTCCATGGCAGGTTTACAATTCCAAACAAAGGCAACTTGTCTAGACCAAGCCTTACAAAATTATTATCATCTGGAGGATTTCAGATGCTGCTTTCACTGACAAAATGTAAATTTTCACTGACAAAATTGAAACAACAGAGTTTACATCGAAAAAACCTGAATTATATTTGAAACATGTCTCAACGTTATATCTACGTGGGAGTCTGAAAGTGATAAACTACCAAGTGAATTTTAATATTAGAATGGCCTTTTAATGAACATTTAAAAATAATCTCTTGGCTGTCCTACTCTCAGTTCTTATTCATCTTACAAATTTTGCTTTTGTTCTTCCTACAAAACATATTGCATGAGTTACGGAGTTAAACGTACTCAATTTATAAACCATGGATTTTAACTCATTCAAATGAATTTGGCAATATTCAGTGGTACCACATTTATTCTCAGCAGCCATGCCTCTCCCCTCCCCAGTTTATTCATTTCCTAAAGGAAATTGCAAGTTAATAGAAAAAGCACCACTGGAACTGCCTCACATCCTATAGTTATTAATTAAGTAAAGTCTGGTTCAGTAACTCTGGATACTAAAAATACAGAGTTAAACAAAGCCCAGTGCTTTTTGAAATGAAGTTTCAACTTTGTCAGCCATTCTACAAAATTTATGCATTAAGGTCTGTATCTTTCTTTTAAGAAATTTTCCACAAAATTGCAGAGTTATTAAAAAAAAAAAAAAAAGCCAAACCCCCTTGGGTGTTTCTTCTGAAGGAGTTATGTACAAAGCACAATATTAATCATCAAAGTAAGTTATATTACTGTCACGAGTCACTAGCTATATAATTCTCCTTTATTCCTATATGCAGATTATTGCCCTGCAATTAATAAAAAAGAAGGTGTTCTACCAGTTTCATTGACAATATACAGTAGTTAGCAAAGCTTAAAATTCACTAATGTGAGAAACTTTTAAGTGTTCCTGATACCTGAAGTTCTTACAGGATAATTTATAGTTGCATTTGGTATTGAATGTTAAGTCAATAGGTAGCATGCTGGGAAAAAAACCCTTAAACTCAAGTTATAACAAGTCTATTCCTTTATAGTGAACCTTTTCTTAAAAGTGAAAAGGTTATTATTAAAGTGATTTTTTGGAATGGAGGACAACAATGGATTCAACATCTGTGTCAAGTATCATTTAAATTCTGAACGGAATTACAAATATAAAAAACTTATTGGAAGTTTTAAGGTGGGAAACAACTGATGCTATAAAGGTAAGAGCAAGTAAGAAATATTGACAAATTTGATCCATCAATATGTACCTTGCAGGGAGTACCTGAAAACAAAACAAAGCAGTTTTTATCCCATGGAAGAATTGAGTCCCCTCTTCCCTCAGGCAAACTAATGGGTGGGAGCCTCTAACTGAAAAGCAACGCCGAGGAAAGAGAAATGCCACAAAACCCAGGATTTTATGGCAGATTAAATGAAATTGTGTGTTGTAGATGGACTAGCATTCACTTTTGGTTAAGCAGTAAATCATGTATTTTTACTCTCATACCTGATTTTATACAATAAACAAAATACTTGTGCCACAAGAGGAGTTCGCTGCGTTTGCCCAAAGTGGAACAGTGAGTGACATTTGCTGTGACCTGTCCTCGGAGGCTGAACTGTGCCCTCATTAGCACAGCTCACACCTCGGCAAGGGGAAAGGTGAGACGCTCATAGAGAAAGCGCTCCCCGTGGGAATGAAGAGGAGCAGGATTCCTGGGAAGGGACTGCGAGGCAGATGCGAGGCAACCCCCCTGCGCTTGCCACCGAAGGCACAGGAGTATCCTGGGCAGGGCTGGCATGTCCCCTGCTCAAAAAAAGCTGCCAGCTCAGGCTCCCCACCTTCAGCAGAGGGCTTTGGGGGCTTTTGGTACCACGTAAGCAGGGCCCTGTCTCCAGCCTTGTCTCCAGCTATTATCACCTCCATCTGCCAGTGCCTGCAATAACAAAGTGCCCGCGTTTCGCCAGCAGAACTCCTGCGGAAACACAGGCCGGGCTGCTGCCAACCTTCCAGGCAGCAGCACATGTGGCGCTGGACCAGGGACACCAGACAGAGCTAAGAGCAAGAAGACCAATAACTTTTATCAATGGAAACTATTAAATGGAAAAAACCAAACAAAAAAAACCCACAAACCAATCACAAACCCCCACAATCTCTAAACCATTAGATATAAAAACCAAAGGAACAGAAAGTATTGTATTACTAGCAAGATTTCTTGTAGAGGTTTAAAATCTATTCCATCAGCCTGGTTACATATAATACAAGTGAGTTTGTGAAAAAGGGTGAGTACTGAAGGGCTGCTTTCTAGATTTGCTGTTGGTTTTCCTATATTAGGAGATTTAGCCCCCTTTTGTTTCTTCCCCTCAAACAGATGGAAACACATTGTGCTTCAGTAAATCCTACAATAAATTCATATTGCCACTTAAGGTAAAGAGTACACAACAATTATGAGGCCTTTTAGCTTGCTTACTTCCATGGAAAAGCCCTTATACTGAGCAACTGTAAGGCCATTAACCCAAATTAATTTCAATTTTTTTCATTCCTTACAAACCTTTTTGCTCTACTGCACCTGAGCTCCAGTTCCCGTCTTCCCTGCTAAAGGCCCTAATGGCTCTTGGATACTTTTGAAAATCTTTTAAATGACAGCACTGAAATTCTAGTTTGAAAGCTAAAGGATATATCCCTGTCTGCAGCATGTGCTGTGCCATTCCATGTCTGCTGGTAGTACTTGAGTGTAAAAATTATCGTAAATTATTCCATAGACTCATGATACCAGTTTTAAAGCCCAGTACCTCCTTTAAAATTCCATGTGCACTAACTGCTCTGCTCCTGGTCTGGGAATTGGTGTTACCTTCCTCATCTCTCTTGCAGCACAGTGCCCTGCCAGATTTCCCAGCACAATTATTCATGTAGCTGTACCCTGAAAGCTGGGCAGCTGCAACAATCTACCTTATTAAATAACCCAGAAAAATAAAGGCAAATTGAGGATTCATTTCACAGAATTATTGCTCGAGCGTTTTGGGGGGCACAAGCGAAAGTGTACAGGTGAGAGGTATAAATGATAGAGGGCTGATAATACTCTAAGTCAGTAGTGCCACTAACTAGCCAAGAATATCAAACTACACATTCCTTAGCTAGCCTGCCTCTTTGCTCACAATAGCTAGTTTCTCTCAAACGAATGGTTTATATTGTTACATTAATAAACTCAGCCTAATTGTTTACAACCTGTTTTCTGCCAGAAGATTGTAATTTCCTTTTTCAGACTTCAAGAGGTCTTGCTTGCCTGAAAGTTGGCCTATTTTTTATTTCAGAAATACATTAGTTAGTTTAATAAAATACATGGCTTTTCTGGGAAATCTTTCTTTACCTACTGAGTATGTGATTAACAGGCTGGTAGGTTAAATTTTATGTAAGCAGGATATATATCTCCAACCTCTTAACCATCTTGTCTCAGTTTTCTCTTGACTAGGTCTGCTGCAGGAAAAATGACCGCTACTTCCCTCCCAGGGAGAGGGTTTTTTTAATAGATCAGCTCTTTATCTTCCTTGATCTGAAAACCCCCTCAACTTTACCAATGAAGAAAATCAGAATGCAAAAGTATCTGCTCTCCCTCCTTGCTCACAGCGAGGTAAAAGCCCTTGGTGCTTCTGGAGCTCTGCTGTTCTGCACGTGGGATAGGTCTGCTGCTCTGGCAGACACTGCGTAACGCCAGCACATTTATAGTTGGATATAAATTAGGCACAGCCTGTCTTAATAACCTTCACTTATGAGTGACACAATAACTGAAAGTTTTTATTGGCCCGGGACATGACAGAACATAAAGTGTAGAAGGGAGAAGATACCACTTTCTGTGAGGTTTCTGAGTAATAAAATCTTCCTCTCGGTGTGTTAAAAGAAAAGGAGGATGTTACAATAAATTAATTCATAGAGATATGAGACAAAATTACTTAAAACAGCTGCTTATATACTTGAGTTACTGACTGTTGCCATGCTCAAAAACTAATTAAAAGTAGATAGAGAGAAGATAGTACTGACATTTTGCATTTCCTGCAAAGTCACTTCTAAAAATTATTACTATTATCCAGGTAAGATGCACTGCTTAATGCTTCTCTGGCCAGTTTGTTCACTTTTTTATTTTATGACAATACTCAGCCTACTATTATTTAACTCTTTCCTTCAGACATTATATGTCATTTAAAAATAGTACCATAAATTTCACTTGTAAGATTAAAACCAAAGTAGCTCTATCCAAATTAATTTAGGTAAGTACACCAGATAAATAAATCAACACCCTTCAACTCTCAGAAAGCACTTCAAGCAATTTCAAGTCATTAAAAATACTTTTAGTTCCAACATTTTGGCTCTCATAACAGTCTTAATGGTTATATGACAGTATGTTCTACTGCTGGCAGTATGGCTTTTATTACATGCCCTGATCTATTTGATGATCGTGGCAGCTTTTTAGAGAACTACAAAGGAAAGCTAAAATAATGAATTATTTTTCAGACAAGACTAATAAAACTGTTAATCAAAGATACCATAAATGTCAGAAGCTCTCATAAATTCTGCTTTTTATATATTCCTCCTTCTAAACATTCAGCCAATAGAAGAAAAATCCTAAAAGAGAAAAAGAGCATGCAAGACAAGAACAAAAGCACTCCATGTGCACTTACAAAATCTCACCACTTTATTTATCTGATCTTGTTTACTGATTTATGAACTAGCATTATTGTCCTATGACTTAATTTCTGCCATCTTATAAACATCTCATATAGATTAATATGATTGTGTTTGATTTCCGGTTAGATTATAAGGTATTCCCATATGACAAGATGCATTCAATTATTTCCCCTTATACCACTATTATGAAATATTAGTGGGTTTTAATACACTTCTATCAGAATAAGAATCACTCCCCAACCCTTTTTCTAGTGACTTGCACATCACTGATCCCAAGAACAAAAATAGAGTTTCAAAGTACAACTTGAAATGTATCTATCCAATTTATAATGACAAATTTCCTATATTTTTTGGTGACATGTATCAAGACAAAATGTTATTTGACCCTCTTTCCATCCACTTTTAAATCCTCCTTGAAAAGAAATTCTCATTGGTAATTGAGGAGAATATAAGTACATGTAACACTGTGGATTTGTTAGCAAGAATTCATTTTGCATTTTTATGAGGTTCCAAGAATACTATATTGGAAAGTAAAATTATAGAGCTGTCAGTTACGTCTGTTGGATCATGTACTTATGTTCGTACGATGCTATGAAGTCTCAGTAATTTTTTGCGGGTTTCCATAGAGCTGTGCAGATGCTTTGTTCTACCTATAGTGCAAATACCTGCTAATTTGCTTCACTTTCTAACCAAAAGCACTGAATTAAATTTAAAAAAAAAAGAAAAAAAGAGAAAAAAGAGTAATATTTAAATGCATAATGCACAGGCAAAAAGACAGAGCTTTGTAACAGAAACCAGAGAGGCTTTCAGATCCCTGGTTCAGCCACAACACGTGTTTTGCTTTACCATCCCCATACACACATAACTACTTCTAGCAACACCTATAAAAATAAGTTGCCCTTGACTTGAATGTGCATTGGCCACTGTTTCTCTCACAGTGTAGTCTCATGTGAACACAGAGTGTATATAGATAAATATTTTACACCTTACAGAGATGCCACAGAATTGTTCCATGACCTCCACACCCAGAGGAGGGTCCAGTTATTTAAAACGCGTGATTCTTGGTGTCAAAAGCTAAATCTACACAAAAATTTCCATTGAGTACTCTTGGGAGTACCAATGCAATGTGAAAATGGATCCTTCTCCACAGTTCCCTGGTTTCTAGAATAACCAATGGCAGAAATTGTCACCATGTGCTTGATGTTTCATCAAGCACACAACCCAGCTCATTTTATATCCTTATATTTTTTTTCAAAATGCAAAAATTTCTTCATTTTATTCCTTCCCTACATATTTCCCACTATTAATACAATAAACCAAATAAAAGTTACTGGTAAATTTTATAAGAACATAGCAAAAAAAATTAATTACTTTTTTCCCCCCCCAGTCTTTTTTATCAGTATGGGCTTAATCTTTTAATAAGTTACTCTGATAAGGACAATTTTTAGCTAGACTTTGGAGAGAAATATCTATCGAGCTTCATATTTTTCTACATTTTGTTGAAACATCACTGTGGAAAAATAGGGTATGAGAATTCAGGGAATACTGTCATACAGGAATATTGCATTACTTTCCTAAGTAGGAGAACTCTGTACTCATCACCTGAAGAGCTGCATTCATACTTTATTAAGGCTGGATGGATTCAGAGTGACCCAATCAAAACGTTAGGAGAAACTCATACATGAATGGGCAATTCCAAACAAAACTTTGTGTATTGATTCACTTCAGTCTTAAGCATGATGTTTTTCCCAATGTATGAAGAACACTATGACTAACCAGAAAAGCAGCTTGGTTTTGTAGATTGGAGCCTGGGCTGCTGTCAGCTGAGAGATGAAATGGTTTTGGCTGGCACAACCTGCGTTTGCAGGGACTTTTCAACTCGAGCTTCACCTGCTGTATCTGCTACAACAGCAGTTCCAATGGGATATGATCCTTTCAGGCTGAGATTTATTTCACTTCATTCTAATTAACCTGATCACTATCTAGCCATACACACCTGTTAACGTGAGACACCACAAACCCCATGCTGCGACTGTCATCTGCAGAAAATGCCACGGCACTGCCTAAACACAGCACACCGTCAGAGCCTTGAAATGTCAGAGGAACACGGGGAATCAGGCTGTCTGATGGAGAGGGACACGAGGTAAGAAAGGGGGGTTAATGAACGCTGCAGAGTTACTGAATTCTGTTTAGACTGATAGAACCCAGCATCGAAGTTTGGATAATACAGTACAAACAATGGACAAGTTCACACATATTGATTGCGGCATTAGCCCGAAGAGCAAAATACACACTTAAACCCATAAATCGTTAGCAAGAGGCAATACTGACCAAATTACTAGCTATCAAAATTCAGTTTCAACTTTCAGTGAAATAAACAAATTGAGCGTGTTTGGTCTGTTTTTTGTCAGAGTCAAAATTGGAGGAGGAGCACATAAAGAAGTGTGTTACAATATTTCTTGTAAACCGGTATAAGCTTTTCCAAAAGCACTGGAGGAAAGAACAGGGTAGGCTTTTATACCAATTTTGCCAATCTTAGAAGAAAAATAAGGTGGCATTGGTATCATAAGGCTGTCGCTAATTGTTCAAATTTCAGGAGGTGCCAGTCTAGAATTAGAAGTGACCTATTGTAATCACTTTATAGCTTTAAAGCTGAATGGAGCAATTTTATATATGGAAACAATATGTGAATCCTACAAAGGAAAAGAAAAATGGAAGAACAGAGAAACAGAGAGGGAATTCACTATTATTTACTTAATATGAGTCGGTGTTTTGCTCTGTGCAAGCTTATTTTGTTTTATTACATCTCTACCTAAAGCAGAGGGAAAGATTCCACACTGCTGACTTCAACCTCTCCTGACTGGATCAGTCTCAGGAAATCTTGCTGGGGAAAATCTCTGCCCTGACACTTAATTGTTCTGTGACCCTCGTTAAGCAACTTCACCTCTGCTTGTTTCCATTTCCTTGCCAACTTCTTTTCAACTATGAAAAAGCCTGTTGGGGTAAGGACTCTTCTTACCACACACTTGCACTGTATGCAGTCCATTGGGACTTCAAACTTTGCTTGGAATCACAATAGTATAATGACCCAAATAAAGCATAACAGCTCACCAAATTATGCAACCATAAAGATAAAAAATAACAGCAAGAGAAAAAAAAAAATTTGATTTTTAAAACCAAATGAGAAGATTTGAATAGTGCCCAGAGTAGTACCAAATAAATGTACTTTGCTGTAGACCTTATTTATTATTTGATTATTACAAGCAGACACACCAGTTCTTAATGAATGTCTCCTTCCAAAATGACACAGGAAAAACTAGATCTTTCCTTTTTTTTTAATCCTAGTGACATTAGCCTCACCAGTATCTGTCCCAGATGGAGGTCTGGTAGCAGATGTCTGCCTGTATGCAGAGATCATTGACCTCTGAAATATGAGCTCCATATTAAAGGAGGACTTTGAGGATGACTTTTTAAGTGAGAAAATAACCTCTCTTTTTTTCCAAAAGAGAAAAAAAAACACCAAAAAAACCCACAAACAGCATTTTATTTTATTATGGCCCTAAATCCTCATTAGAATTTACTTCTACTGACTTTCCTTTGATAATAAAAACTTTCACTGTCATTCTACAGAGAGTCCAGGCTAATGAGTACAAATTTGTATCTGAAAATTCAGGGTAGTTTTATTTAAAATTTCTATTTTCATAAACCCAGATCTCCAGCAAGATCAGAATTACAGTATTCTGTCTCAGATCTCTTGTGCTTTAGGAAATCTGAAAGATCTGCTGTTTCAACCAGCAACATTTCCCCTTGTTTTGCTCATCCTGCCTTTAAATCTGACAGTGCTCAGGCTGCCATGAGATCATGCAAAATGCACCAGTGAAGCTCAATGTGTGCACTGACAGAGGTACAGGAAACAACTAATTTCTCATTTTCTGCCTCTTCCTCTCTTTCCTGTCAAAATTCTAATTGCATTAAAAAAAAATGCATTTTACTGACATTGTGTCAAGTAGTCATAACTATTACCCAGTGCAAGTGTTTGACTCTGGCTCCCAAATAACAATGTTAATGAGATAACACAGAGCAGAGGGAGTGTGGGCTGCCAAGGCTGTGCAGCAAGCTACAGCAACATTTCTAATGCAAATTGTTTCCTCCTGGACACAACTGCATTTGATTTGAAGGTTTCTTAGCGTATTCATTTTCGGGCTGTATCATCCAACACACTGCTTATATCATCATCAGTTAGCATAATCTTGCTTTCTGCCAAAAATAAGTTAAAAATAACAAAGTCATGGTAGAAATCAGACCGTATGACAGGTCACTTTAATGTTCTTTCAACACTGTCTTGCTCCTGACTACTTATTTTCAACGATAATTTTCAACCTACATAATTCAGCTCTTTCCATCAGCAGTACTTACATTAATTGTCTTGGTAAGTTATTCTATTGTATTGCTCCATCACATCCAATATACACCTTTTGTCCTTAAAAAACCTGTGATTCGCCCTTGTAATGACTTCGGATTTAATTGTAGCCCCATCCTCTGTTCTTTCCCTGAGGAAAAGAACTAAAGTACGTCTTACTGGACAAAAGTAATCTCTCATCAGACCTCACTTTTTAAAACCAAAAATCAAATAATTTTATTGCCTCCCCTTCTCCTTTAATTGTATCCACACCAAATGCCTTCAAGTTAACTAGTTTAAGAAAAAAGGCTTTGTAGTAATTGTGTACTCAGCTGGGCTCTTTGTGAGTCAGTCCCTAATGGCACTCGGAGGTCCCTTGACTCCTAGAATTCCACACAGGCATCAGGGACGGGATAAAAGGGATGCAGTCCTGTTAGTGAAAATGCAAAACTGAACAGAATCAGCTACTTGCCATCCTTTTCAGATGCTTTGTATGTGCAGGGTCAAAAGAACAAACTGCAAGTTGCATACTATTTGCATTTCTTAATGAACTGCTGGAGGCAATTGGGACATTGTAATAATGAAGACAACCTAAACAGAACATAATTAAAAAAACCTTTTTTGTTTGTATTTTTTAATACTGCAGTTAACCCCAGAGACATGGAAAACATGCTTTTCTGTTTTGGAAGTGCTTTTACAATGACCTTTGCATCTCAAAGGTGCGCACTGTATGCCAGGCAATCTTTGTAAGGATCTGTGTTCTCTCTTCAGGTTTAAAATTAATTTGTTTTCTTTCCAGGTAAGTGAATATATTTATAAGGGGCCTTATGATGTTCAGTACCCTCTTCTCCCTCTCGCTCTCTGCTCCATTTCAACATTCAGTAACCACAGGGATTTTGCAGCCACCCTTCCCAGAGGTTCTTCTGTCTGACTTTTCCTTACAGAGGCAGGAACAGCACACCTGGTACTGTCAGGGTAAAAGTCAGCATCCAAAGCAGAAATTACATTTCTTTCTTACATATGAATAATAAATAAAATATTTACATTATTAATATCACAGTGCTTTTCCTACAACTCTGTCTGAATTTCCCCAGAGTGAATTGTGATTATTTCCTTCAACAAACCACCCTCCCCCCAAAAAAACCTAGGAAAAATAAAAAAAAAAACCAGCTTACTACAAACATCACCCTCCACAGAAACAAACTCACCAAACACCCACTAAAATGAGGATTAATTTTTTTAATGAATTAAATAAAAATAATCTCCTCCCTCAGCCCTGTATAACTGAAAATCTTCCAATCTTGTGCTTATTTCTCTTTTGAATAATGCTCTCTGAAAATAATAGTGATTTCCCCACACAAGTCATTTCAACTAAATTTTTTTTCCTTCAGTATTGCCAAGTAATACTGTTCTGTTCCAGAACAAACCTGAGGAACCACTCTGGACACTTCTCATCTCTCACTGCTGTCCCTGGAAGTGAAACAAGCTGCTGACTTAGAGAACGACTTTCACCTCCCACAGTTCTCCCTGAAGCTGTTTGTTCCTCTCCCCAAAGCACAGGAGACCCCCAGCAATGCAAGAAAAATCGAAGGTGATGGCCTTCCTAAAGGAGGACAATTCCTCACAAGCTTTTCAGACAGGCAAGATTTTTATATATTTAGCCTTTTTTGGCATATTTCTGACTCCCCTGTTTAGGAGCAACATGGCTGCTGAGCACAGAAGCATCCCTGATGTGCCTATCAGGTACCTGACAACAGAAGGAATTAAAATACAGGACTGAGTAGGGAACAATTGAACTGGTAAAAAAGGGCATGTCACATTAGAAATATTCTAAGATACCAAGAAATGAAATCAAAATTTTACATGAGATGCAATTTCTGTTTTGCAATAAGAATGCAATACATACATATGAAACTATCTTCCTTTGACTGAGGTTGTTAACAATAATTCTTTATCAGCTCTCATTTTTAGCCAAGATGATCCCAAAAAATCTTAATTTTTTTTTCTGCAGCTCTATAGTGAAACCAAGACAATTGAACCATTTTAGCATCAGTGCTTGGTGCTCAGAGAGGAACTCAAGGACTATTATCCCTGCTACCATCAAACACTGTAGTTTGTGCTGTGTATAGCAGTTTAGCAATGTGTCATGGAGATGGAGTGATTCATACTGTGTATTTTTCTTGACAATAGATGTTAATACTTTCTGGTATTTAGAGTGTCAGCTTTTTGACAACTTATATTGCATTTTGGGTTTGTTTGGGTTTTTTTGTGTTATCTGAAAACTAAATTGTGTATGACTTGGTGCAAAATGAAGCCTATCACTTGACTACCTCTTCTAGCCTCTCTTCTTGTGGATACTTTCACAAGGTAAATAACCTTGTGAGAAGGCAATGAAATCTCAGGAGGTGAGGTGGGGGCGAGTAGATAAAGAAGAAATAGTAAGAAAAAGGAAGGATCATAAAAATGTTTGTGCCTCAGTCTGGATAATTGATTTTTGAAGGTATTTTCCTTGAGGAGGAAAAATAAATCTACTAATTCGTGGTCATTAAAACATTTCATGTCTATAAAAATTGAGAACTAGATATAAGTCATAAAATAGCACAAGAGCCTCCTCTAGCATCCCACCTCAGCATATTAAAAAATAATGCCCAAATTGGCAGAGCAAGACCTGAAAGTTGGGCAGAAACTTCCATGGAAAAGATGGGATAGAATTTACGGGGACACGTTCTTTCCCCAAATTTGTACATTAACTTCAGAGTGCCCTCCAAGGCGCCATGCAAAGCTTCCAGATAACAGTAACCATACTTGGGGAAAAAAACCCTGCAAAATTCATGTCTGAGTTCTGCTCTTTTAAAAGGTGTATTTTACCTTTCTCACTTGGAAGCAGCAGCACGAAATAACTCAGGTGTTAGGCTCTAAAGCACACACCTTTTTTTATCATACCTAAGAACTTATCATGGAACGTTAAAGGGTTGGAATGGACCTTAAAGTTTTTTGAAGCACAGTTGAAGAGCAACAGAACACAAAAGTTCATACAGAGGAGGAAGTATCAAAATGTGATATCTCCAATAACAAAGAGGTAGCTTGGCTTGTTATGAAGCTCAATACACAAAGAAAAGGAATTACAGACTTATTTCAGAACTGCAGCCAGCCTGGTCTCATACACCCTTCAAGACTTCGCCTTCAAAGCTGCCTGTGACACGCTGTGCACGAGTGGGACAACAGAAGAAAGGGACAATGACACCAGCAGAGCTGCTGCATTTGGTACCAGTATAAAGATCGCTTCATGGTTCATGCTTTGCCTGCAGAAAGTATCCAGGAGCAAATTGTCTCCTTCAGGCTCTCAAAAAACTGTTACTGTGATGAAGGAAAATCACTCCCCAACTCCCAAAGGAAAATTATCCTCTACAGATTCTTTTTGCTCTCTCCCTCTCTCCTTCCTTCCATATCATGTAGCATCAGCAGCTCATGAAAGCGCAGTGGCTCCTCCTGTCAGAAGGAGGAATATTGGCCATTTATCAATAAAAGTTAATAATGTGACCACATTTACAGTAACAGACTTCCACAATAAAACAATACACAAGGTGAAAAAAAGGTTCCAACTTTCCCAGAAAGGGAGATGTAGTAGGAGAAAAGATTATTCTAAATAAAGTTATCACCTGGTAATTTCTCTCATACCTCCTTATCAAAAAACTGAGGCTGCAAAAGGGAAGCTAAGGAGATGAAAGGCAAGTAACAGCACTGCTTAAAAGACCAACCCAGATGTTCATTGCATGAGGTCAAAATCACAGGAAGACCTATAACACACTGACTTTGTCTCTGAAGCCTGAAAGGCTTTCTGTCCAAGAAAGACAAAAGCGAGTTGAGCATTGAGGAACCTTTCCAGTTCCGGTTGTCTGTGCAAGTCAGACAGACACACCTCCAAAAAAAGCAGTATCAGTAAGACCTGGGAGATCAGTGACCATCACAGAGCTTCAGGAACACAAAAGAACTGCTCTCCAGAGCATTAAACCACCCATAGACCACCTCTGAAACTGTGGAAAACAACTGGAAAATATACATCGGTGCCTGTAAAATTACAACAATTTGAAAACAGCCTAATTTCTGACAAAGGCAGGTTCTGTATTACAAAAAGATTTTCATTAACCATGTCCAATAAGAGCAGCTATGAAGAATAAGATGTTACAATGGGAAGACTATAACTGTACACATAAGACATCTCAGTTTGCAAAATAAACTGCATAATTTTGCTAATTTAAAACAAAATTCCCATAATTTCCAAAGGGAGTTGTTCTGTCCAGCATTAATCTTATGCAGGATCCAAGGTTATAACCCATTTGTAATCCAGCAGTGGTGAAGAGGATGCTGTGACTAAATACTGTATCAGGTCTCCTGTGATAGTAGAGTCCTACTTAGTGGGAATCCTGTGAACACATCCACTTGAAATGCAGGCAACTTAGCCTTTTTTGGAGCAGGGGTGCTACTGCTTTGGGCCTCAGCTGTCACTTCAGAGAAAGCACGGCCCAGGCACCAGCCTGAGGAGCACTGCCCACTCCATCAAATAATACAACAAAAACAATAAACATAGTTCTAGAAGCAAGACCTCTTACTCTCTGCTCACCAGCAGAGATTGGTGCCCTAATTTGTAGTCTACAAGGATGTTTTTCCTGCTGTGCTTCTGACCGCTGGCAATTACAGTGTCCCAGCGTCAAATAGGGACTCTATAATGCTCATACAACACACAGATTCCCACAATAGCTGAGTCCCTCTTCTGACATTTAGAGTCAAACCCTTCAGACTGGAAAGGACCTAAAACCCCAAGTCTTTCTTGGCAAGTGTTTTAGCCACTAAAGAAGAAATTCCACAGTAACATCATCCCTGTGAACACAGTTCTGACCTGTGAAGTTATAAGTAGTTACAATTTTTTTTCCAAGTCTCCTGCCTACACAAAGGCATCTGTCTGCCTCATCAGACATTACTGAGATTGCAAAGACGCAAGGTTACCCCTAACAGAGTTAACTAGAACATTTCTCATACACATTCTCTGATGCCAGCACCATGAGGTATAGTTGCTTTAGGCTCTATTTCAATAATTTTCTTCAAACGCCACTTCTGTAGCGAAAGTCTAATCTCACTTTGCTACAATACTACTTTTTGTGGTATTATGGTACTCACATCTGACTCATCCTGCATAAAGGAAAGGGCAAACTTCCCTCATTCAATAATTTTTGCATCAGGCTTAGCTGCTTGCTCTTGAGATGACTCTTCTTTTAGAAAGATACACAGTTTTGATCAAAGACTCCCACTTATGGAAAATCTATCATATTCCCTGAATGATGCATTCCAATAATAAAATACTTTGGCTTCCGAAAATGTGCATCATCTTTCCTGATCAAATTCTCTGACTTTCAGGCTCAGCCTCAGGATCTTGTTAGCTTGTGTCTTCATGATAAATGAATCCCCAATACTAAGCATCTACTCTGTGTGGAGTAGATATGTCACCCCCTATGCTTTTCTTGGGCAAACAAAAGCAAACAGAAGAAAACACAAGCGAAAAGAAAGCTCCCATATAAATTTGTTTAAAGTTGGCTCAATGTTTCTAAACAAAAGGTGAGTTTAAGTCTCATCTTGCATACAAAGTGGGATTTTTCCACCTCCTAATCAAGAGTCAAGCACAGAAATTCAGATTTAAATGAAGTCAAAAGGGATCATCATGCAAAGCCCCACCACCCCTTCCCCCCCCCCCCCCAAAAAAAAAAAAAACAAAAAAAAAAAGGAAAAGACAAAAAGAAGAGGACCTAATAAAAGGTTTTTTCTCTCATGCGCTTTCTATGTGAAGATAGACCTATCAGAGCTGATTGAAGCAAAGAACTTCTAAGCATGTGCCCAAAGGGGAAATACAATGGGAAATCCTCATACACAGGATTATTTAGGAATTCTCCCTTTAATGTTCCTTCAGATTCATATCATGGATTTGTAGTGCTTTTAATTAGGTAGAGTAGTAGTAAATAAGCATGGGAATTTCTATCAAAATGAAAGGAAGTTTCACAAGTGACCAAGGAGATGAACACACACACCATTTTGCCAACACAACCATAATACTGATGTTTAAAACAAGGTGAAAAAAATTGAATAAGATGAATATCTGGAAAATACGTAAAAAAGGAAACATCCTGTGGTCTAATCCTAACTATTATTCACCTCTTGGAAGCAGCAATAGATCTTTAACACTTGATCAGCAAAGTTTTCTGGTTTTTTATCTTCAGCAAAGGGTTTAGAACAATTACATGGGAAACAACTCTGTAAAAACAGCAAATATTCCCCTGCTGGCACAGAAATAGAAGTAGGCCCAATCTTAAGACAAGATTCAGAGCCACACACACAAAAAATTTCTGACATGGAAGAAATTTGTAAAATCAGAAACTCTGCCCAATTATAATGGTGCCCAATAGAGAGAAGTCACACAGTTATTTCAAGTTGATCTGTGACTGACTTTACCTGGTTTTGGTCATGACCCCTTTAAAAACATGCTACTTTGGTCAGGCCAGACATATCTTCTGATATTTTGTCTCCTATTTGAGAAATCACCTGGACCTCTTTGCCATACATACTACTCGATAGCAAAGCATTGATAAAGTTTTATTTTATTAGGTCAGTAACAAAACAGCATCAGTACATTAGTAATCAGTGATAAACAATGGAGTTTAACAGTTCAGCATCTACATATCTTACGCTGTAGCTTTCTTTATATATACACACATTCCAATGGCCTCAATGCATTTTTACAGGTTGGTAGCAGCTTATATCAACACCTTGCTTACATGAACACATACATACATACCTCAATAGCAATCACCTTGTAGTAATCAGCCCAGCAAAGAGACCCTGCAATAACTGACATTTCCAATAGTCATGCACGGTTCTGATGAACAGCTCAGGCCAGATAAGAGAGGAGAGGGGAAGAGGCACAGGGAGACAGGAGAAGCAAGCAAAATCAGTAATTGATAACAGGCTAAAGCCTCCCAGTTCTTCAGGTAAAAACTAAGGGCTGTTAAGAGGCAGTGTCCCTATTATCACATGAAAAAAAATCTACTTCTTGGCTAAAAACAGCTTCCACAACTGTACTTGTAAAGCTAGACCAGGTATGAGGGCAAGAAAAAAAAAACAGCTGGTGAAGAAAAACTTTCTGTTACAGAGGGTGTTTTTGAGAATTAAACTAATATATCCTCATACAACCTCACCTACATCTTCCCTGGAGGAAGATGCAATTTTTGATTAAATGGTTTCTGTTCCGGTCTGTCCTTTGAGAAGAGTGGTGACTTCGTAGGCTATGGGTCACATTTTAGAACAGAGGCACTGTAAATTCTTGCAGACCTACTACGCAAGCCCAGCTGGCACAAAAGGTACTATGGTGTGGGAGTTGGTATGGAAATAGGAGAATTAATAATTCTACCCAGGACTGTGAAAAATCACTAAACCCTTTCCCACATGCATTGATTCAAGGACAGACAAAGGCAAAGTAAGCCCTTTAACTTTGGTACAGTATTTCTCTGTTTGTAGTAATTGTTTCTTGACACATGAGCAGAATTACTCAGGTAACTAATGTGGTGAGTTGATGTGTCTGTATACAGACACGTTTTGAAGGTCAACCTTAGCACTCTGTGGTTCAAGTCACTCTAAGATACTAAACATAATTGGTCTAGCAGAGCTACAATTTGTTGTAAAGTGAAAATAAGGACACTTCAAGAGGCGAAAAAATTGAATGTATAATCAAGTTTCAAGTATCTTGAATATTTAGTAAGGAAGTGTACAAAGTCACTAGATATCCCCCAAGTGAGTTCAACACGTTTGAGTCAGAAATCCATTTGAACGCCCAGGCTGCCCACACTGTGAATGTCAGTTCCTTGACTCACTTAGGAACTCTTAGCCATTTTAAACTCAGGTGAGGCATTAAGCATAAAGAAAAGCTAAGATTATTACTTAACTGCCTGTCCAGTTGCAGGTCCCAGCATGATATCTGATGAACCAAGCATAATATTTTCTGCATTTACCTTTCGAGCAACACGTGACACACATAAATCCCAGAGGTGCTGACATCACTGCAGAAACCACGCAATTAAAATGTGCTAATTTGATTTGCAAATAGAAAGCAGAAAAATATAAAAAAGCATGTGAGGCTTTTTGGGAACCATAGGAGACTGGTCAGGGTTACAGGCATGTGACATTCCGCAGTGCTGAGGCAGGCTGGCTGCGTGCCACCGTCAGCCACTGTCACTGCACCCTGCAAGAATTCCGCTGCATATCTTTGTTTCCTTTATGTCTTTCATATCTTTGCAACTCTCAAGGCAAAAGGCAAAGACAAAGTCTTTCAGCTGGAGTTCTTTCATCCAAGAACATTCTTCATCCAAGGCCAAAGGTTCACCATATCCTAAAAGGCCTTTGGATCTGCATGTTCAGTCATCTTCATCCAAACGTATTTCTTTGGGAGTATTATTCAGTTCTTGTGGCCGATCCTAAAAGAACACCAATAAAAACTATCTTCATTCCTTCAAATACAATCTTCAATGGTTTTATCTCTAGGACCACTGTATGACAGCATTGTGTCAAAGGTGCAAAACGGATTCAGAGATATTTCAATTAAAACCAAGGCACATTAAAACACTTTTGATACTCTTTGGGGTCTTAGTTTTGGTCACCTCTCTAGAGAAAGGCTGCCAAGGTGAAATAGGTTTTCTGGAAAACCACACATATAAATACAGTATTTCCCCTTGTGCTAACAGCTGTTTAAAAGACTACATGTTAACTTTCCTGAGACAACACTTTTAAAGTGATAAAAATTGTGATATAAGGTCCTACCTGTATATTACACTACTACACAGTACTCTGAGTATAAAACTCTAGAACATGAGGAGGTTCTGTACCCACTTAAATTCCATTACTGGAGAGGGGAGAAGCAAAGTTTCCTCTGTGAGGATAGTTCCTTAATATGGTGCATGACAATGCTATAGAACAGTTTCTAACACACAGGAAAAAAACCCTGCAGTTGTAACTTGTGACTGCCTAAAAATAAAAAAGTGTCAGCTAATCTTGGTTTCAAACAAATCCCATTCTTTAACCTGCCCATCGCTATTCCACATCATCTATCTCTCTTAAATTTCTCCCATCTCCTTTTGTATGTATATATTTATGAAGTTCATATATATATATATATAAAGTTTCCCAATATTTTCTTTACTTTTTTCCTATATTTTCCCTGAACCATCTCTTCATCTCTCTCTTTCTTCCTTCTGTCCCAATATCTTCTTTTGTTTTTTGCTTCAGGTAGCCTCTCCCTGCTATCGTGCTTTTTAATTCCATGAATCCCTTTATGATTTTCATCTTGGCCTTTCTCCCTCTACATCATTCACAACTCTCTTTTGGTCTCCGGAGTCTCTCTACTCATTCTGGATCTCCTGCCCCTTATCAGCCTATTGCCCCACAGTCACTTCCAGTTCATTGCTTTTATTATTTTTTTATTCTTCACTTCTCTTCATATCCCTCTTTGACCTAAAGGCATTTTAATTTCAATTTTATTTCTTTTCTTTTTGGGTATGATACCAAGCTTCTGCTATTGTACCACCTGGGCAAACAACTGGGTCACAAACAATTTCTAGAATAAAGAGCCAATCCTGCCTTGTTCTAATATCTGAAAAGACTAAATTGGAGTTTTAAAAAAAACAAAAAAAACCAAACAAAACAAAAAAAAACCCACAACCCAAACCAAAATAACAAAACCCACAAAACCTTCTTCTTAAGAGCAGTGCTGTCAGTTTTCATTATTTTATTACAATACTTGAAATAATTAACTTTATTACTACTATACCTACAGCTTCTGAAGGACACCCATAAAAAAACCTCACCCAAAGCAAATTCCAAGTTTTGTTGGTTAGAAGAAAAGCATGAAACATGCTCCTGTCTTAGCTAAGTGAATCACAAGTGAGAAAGAGTATAATTCAACCCTAATATTTTAAAGTCTTCGATTTTTAAGCTAGGTGCATATCTATTAGCATTCTGAGTCACAGGGGCAGACATAAACCTGATGTGAATAGGAGAGAAGACTGCGTAAAAGTTAAATCCATACCTGAATTTGAACTATTCTGAGTTAACATGACATCCCATATGGTCAGAATATTAAAGGAAAGGAAGGAAAAAAAGGAAAGCTGATCTCAAGCAGTGACCACATGAATGCCATTAAAATGTCACCCATTACGCCAAAGTTGTAAGAGCAGGCAGGAAGATTGTCTCAGGAACTTTTATTCACATTTGAATAGAAATGACCAGCAGTGACAAGTGTTTGGTACTTTGCAGATTTCAAATAAGTAGCAAATGGAGAAAAAGCTCAAATTTATGCATGTTTGTGTTATTTGTTCCTATAAAAAGTAATTTCTTGACCACAAATCAGAAGCCATTTCCCTTGCAATGGGAAATGAACAGGTCAGATAAAGGATATTAACGAGGACTGCTTTCTCCTTGGATGGAATGTGATCAGTACCCCTCATTAATTATCTCAAAGCAAGATGATGGGAAAGAAAAAGGGGGTAGTTTTTTTCTTCCACTCCTCCCCCCAAGTCCACAAAATCTTTAATTACTGTGTTTTATATAGTTCATGAACTAATACAGTTAAATTGCCCCTAAGATTCTTCTTTTATGGTTCTATCTAGTTTTTCAATGTAAGAGCAGAAAGGATTAAAATTTTGACTGCAAACTCTTTGGCATCCATCTTCTAACATAATGATACCCACAATACTATGTTTGCATAACTGGGTTAATTACTTACAAAAAGTATTTCTCCTTCAATTCTGTTCTGAGGTGGCTTTAAAGACACTGAAGGGTTCAGAAATCAAACCCTTTACAACATTAACTTTTCGAAAGATGTTAACAAGTTGTATTAACTCAAACAGAAGCTTCCTATTGACTCTCTACTCTGCCTTCAAGGCCTGACCAAAGCAGACATCAGATTTTAAATCTGATGGGATTTGGTTTGTAGAAAACAGTAACTCTTGTTGTCTAAAGTTCATTAATTCTTTGTCCTTTGTTCTTTAGCTTTTATGTGTAAACTAGATTTCTGTGCATCATAGTCAATTAAAAACTCTTATCTGAAAGGGTATAGTGATATACAGTTTATCTTCATGTAAAGGCAAAAGTCATAAGCTTGTTTTAACATAGAGACAAATGTAAAAAGAGAAATTAAAGAAGATTGTGTCAGCAGAAGGCTGGAGGAAGACTGAAGGCAAAATGAGAGTGTGTGCTTTTATGTAATTTTTTTTCCCCAACAAATTTCAGGCCTCTCAGATCTTAGACCGGGTATATTATGCAATTAATTTTCTGGATACTGAGGCCTTCCTAGATTTAGTCATTAGCAGATCTAAGCTATTGCTTTCTGTCTTGACACTGACAGGAAGCAGTCCTTGGTTTTCCCCAGATGACCCCTGAAAAATGCAGTACAAAAACAAACAAAAAAAAATAAAATTCCAAAGGTGCCAACATCAAGCTTGAGGCTGGGTCAATGTTCTCCTTGCAGTGTGAAAACAAACTGTGAACTGCCATGAAGTGCTTGGAAGCACTCACAAACAATTTTCTCAGTGTTCCCTTCTCAGTGCTAAGGCCAGCTGTAGGTCAAGCCAGTGCTAAAACAAATCCGAGCTTTACAGCTGTTGACATACTTAAGCCACACCAGATTTTAAAGTGATGTCAGAGCAGTGCAGTTATTGCTTGCCTGCCACGGGATCTGCTGAAGGCAGTTGAAGTTCTTATTCATCAAGGGGCCCAAATAATTGAAACGATCCATCTGCTCTGTGTGCTGCTTTCTGCCTCCACTGCCATTACTTACTACCTGCTGATATTTGCCAGTGATGACATACTTAATCAAGCAATTGGCAGCCTGTTAGATCTCCTGAGCGTTGCACTGTCAAGGAGCACAGGTAACTAAAATATTCCACCTGTTTCAAGCTTTCCCTTTGCAAAACCCAATGGGATGTGATATTTGGCAGTGACTGTCATAACTGATCAAGCAGTTGCCAGACTCACGCATATTTCCTGAAAGCTGCTGCTGTTTTTCATCAGGAATTCCAGATAATTGAAATAATTGACCTGCTCTAAGGCCCTGCTTTGACTCAAGCATTTTCAGCGTTGGGACATTTGCCTGTTGTCATATTTAAGAGCAGCAGGAGGAAGAGGCTTTGATTACTCTTTTACAAGATGTCACAGACTTCACAAGAAGTCACAGACATTATTTGCACAGTCTGTGTTACTGAACTGCCAGACACTGCCCTGCTCTCTGTACTCACACCATGACTCACAAGTGCACGTGCTATGCAATATCCATCCAAGTGTTGGGAAGGTATAGGAAGAGGAAATGAAGGAAAGCAGGCAAGCTGCTTCGCAGCCAGGCTGATAATGGGAGTCCTCTTACTGCTCCCATGTGATGGGTAATTTAAACACTCCAGCGCTCTGTTCGTTAAATGAACTTCTATTAAGTGTTTTCAGTAGATGAGGAGCCTACAAATGTTTTACAGAGGATGAGATACCTGAACTTATGCTTGTCACCACTTATTGCACAGGTAAAGGAGCCTCTTGCCTGTTGATTGATACACAGATTTTTAGAACAGTCCAATTAACTGTACAAGCCATAAAAAGCTTTGATGTGTTCTTCTGCTAGGTATAGATCTTACTTGTAGTCAGCTTATATTGCTCAGTTTTATTTAAGAAGAGCAAAGTACCACATTCCCTCACCGGATCGTATCCCACTCCTGAATTTCCCATGTTCATCTCAGGATGGGTGCTCAGTTGTGCTCATCGCTCTGCTTGGAATCTGAACAGGTCACAGACTGACTGGCAGTGACTGTAGAAGTCTTTGCAACACTTTCATTAAAATCTAACGTTTCTGTAGCTGTACTTTGAGGCATTCTGCATTTTGCCCTGCACAAAATACAGACATGGAATTATTTTTAAAACACCAGTTATAACATAGTGTCCACTTCTAATAATGCCCAACTTTTCTCAAGTCCAAGTTTCTCTTTATCTGTAGCTTTTTCTTTTCAGCTCTTTATGTTCAAACAGACAGCACTGGAATGACTAAAGAGAAATACTACTTTCAAAAGGAAAAAATTGCCAAATCTTATGCAGATGTACAGCCAGGAATGATATCAACAACACTATTATCTACTCGCTTAAATGAAATTTTAATATTTTTTTTTATTTTTTTTTTTTTTTATAAATTCAGGTCTGAATGAAACCAACTCAGAAAGTCAAGGTGATCTGTTAAAAATAAACAGTTTACAAGTTAACTATGGAGTAAAAGGAATACTGTGCAAATAACACTTTTATTTAGAATAGAAATTGTTAAGTGTTTCTTGATTAGAAAGGTTTGATGCATACTAGTGTAAAGATGAAGTCAAATCTTGACATTCAGAAGAAATTTATGTTTCCATCAAAAACAAGAGTCAGCCCATGCATACAGGGACAGGCGGTCACTGCAGGTCTGTGGCCCCCAGAGCAGCCAAGGACTGCTTGGCTTTCCCCCATCCCTGACCTTCAGGGGATCCCTTCTAACCTTCAGGTCCCTGTGGCAGCACAGCACGTGCAACCCAAGCACTACTCACACACTTTACCCCATTGAGAAGTATCTTAATTATAAGAATGAACTATTCTTGCAATAAAGTTTCAAATTTATAAAGTTTATCTACGAAGATTTGATACCGGACTCCAGCGAGTCTTTGTCAATCATCACTTACTTAAGGAAAAAAAAAGATGACAGAAAGGACACTGTTGTATTTATGCACACAACTGTGGCGTAAGGGAAATCCACTTTTTGATGAAATAGCTTTTTTTTTCTTTTATGTACATTGGTGATGATTGATTTTTGAAAATTCAAAAGGGTGACTTCACAGATAATTGGCCTTGACTAACAAAAGAAAACAACACTGCAGCTTTTTGTCAGCAGTGGGATGCAATTATGCACCATTAATTATACTGGCATGCCAATGAAAGGTCAGGTAACACAATGTAAAGGAAGAAGAAAGTGGTCCTATACCCTGATAATGCTATTGCTTGAAAACATTTGTGCTTATGTAGCACTCTTGGACTTAGAGGGAAACCATCCTCCATTTAAACAAGTGGAAATTTGGGGTCATACTCTGATTGGGCTTAAACTCAAGAACATGAAATAAAACAAGTTGATAGAAATAAAGAAGGTGTTTCAAACTTTATTGTGACCGCTTATTCTTTCATCCTGAACAGGCAGGTCTGCTCAGGAATGGGTGTATAACACCAGGCAGCAACATTTTCACTTAGTAGGGGTTCAGTAACAGCTTGCCAGCAGTAGTATAATTCAAAGTAGAAGACCTAAATTTCCTTATCACTGTGTATGCTTTTATTAAGATAATGTGCTGCTCTCAACGTTATTTTTATTCCATGCCTCCTCCCAGTCACCAGTCTGACTGCTCCCAGTGCCAACTCTCTAGGAGGTAGATTGAGTGCCTCACAAATCTTGATCCACAAATAAGAAAAAAAAAAAATCTCTTTTTTTACCAGTAAATAGTAATTTTTTTCCCCCCAAAGAAGTCACTTTTAGCTCAAACTGCTTCCCCCCAACTGCTTTATTTGCACAGACTAATTTGTCATTGAATGAAAAATGGCAGCAAGTTTTGTGGCATTGTACATGTATTTCAAATACCCTAATAAATAAAAGGCACAATAGCTTATGATGTCATCTCTGCATGCAATATAGATGGCTTTTCCAGATTCTTCCAATTTTTCTTAATTGATTAGAAATGCACATGGAACCTTGAAGGCCAAAAGCTTCTGAAGTAAAAAGCACACAGTGTTCTAATATTTATCACTAATGGAGTCAACTGTGCCCCTTTGCCAGGATGAAAGAGACTTGCAAAGATGTTCCGATACTGCTGCTTCCTCTCCCGGAGCAGAATTGAGATTTGGCAACGGGCAAAGATGGGCAAAATTGTGCCAAGGAACATTTCAGGGATGCACGTCCTCATTGGCAGGCTGGAATTGGGTTAGGTGATCTACTGGAGGAGGAATATTATGGTCTGAGTTGAGAGCATTTGCTTTCACAAGTTCAGGCTACAAAGTTTGGGGTCTCGGGAGGAGCTGAGGGTGATGTTGTCTAAAAACAACAACAAAAATGAAACAAAGCCAAAAATCCCAACAACTCCCCAACCAGTTTCTCTCATACTCAGACATATTTCCCTTCCTAAAAGAATACAAGTTTCAGTTAAATATTGAAGTGATTAGAGTTGACAAAGAACAGAAATGGACTGGGGGAAAAATATTTTCATTTTTCTTTTTAGTTCAGCGGAGAATTCCTGTTTTCAGCAGTTCCATTTCACACACAAACCTCTCTTGAAATACTAAAAAGCCTGAAACTGTCTCCTTTCCTGATATTATTTTAACTTTTCACATAATTACAGAGAAATTGCTAATGGTCACACTGAGCACGAAAATCTAATTTATCAACAGGGTAAGTCAAACTTTCACAGCAAGTTAAGTTATGTAGGATACGTATTTCAATACAGCACTATACCACCACAGCTGGTAACTAAAAAAGCAAGCATTTAATTGCATGAAAATTTTTGACAGAGGGTGAGGGAAGCAGTGTAATGAGATTGTCTTTGAACAAACTTTGTGGAATAAGCATTGATAAAAATATCAAGGAATTAATGTTGAAAGAGAAATTAAGTCAGAATAAGGAAAGTCCCAGTTCCTGGATTTTAACTTGATACAAAATTGAAGCAGAAGAGAACTTGAAAACTAGGTTAACCTCTCTTTCACTCTGCATTTCTTTTTACCCTGAAGTTGTGGGATTTTTAAACCCGTGGTTTTGTCTAACAGGACCTCTCTTTGAATGGCAAATACATCTTTCTTTTCAAGTCTCTCCAAGTTGCTAGAGAACATCTTTGATACTCTTCACTGTACCCAGCCTTTTGCTTAGGCAGCAAATGCTACTCTAAGGCAATGGCTATCTTGAGTAGCTACAGCATCATTAACTTGTCTCAAAAGCCCCATTTTTAGAGATTGTTCTTGTTAGGAACAATTTCAAAAGAGTATAGAAGAGCTGAAAAGGACTGAGTGTTTTAGATTAGGCTATTATAGTAAAATTGAGCATCCCAATCAAGTCCTTTGGAATCTAAACTGATTTATCACATCCTAGCTCTCCTGTGCTAGGGGTCTAAAAAAAGTAGGCACCAGAAATTTTGTAGTAGCATTTCATGTTAGCCTTCCTCTATCCCCACAGGTCAGATTCCAATTTAGATTATATCTCTACTAGAAAAATAAAAAATCCTCTACCTTAGTGTTATATTAATATATCAGGGAGATGTGTCTGACATCTCTCATGCCTGATCTAGTAGACAGTAATTAGTAGGCGCTGGAAATTATTTTGAGAGAATCCTCGATTGTTTCTAAAGTAAGGAAGCAACAAAGGAAAAGGTATTTGGGGTATTCCTTCTGAGACAACCCAGCTACCACACCACGTCTTGCTCAGAAAGCCAGAGCCCCACTCTTCCTCCAGCTTCTCCTCCAGCCAGTTCTACAAGAGGAAAGCAGGCATTTGGATGACTTCTGTGTACCCTACACCTCTCTGAAACCATGACTCATAAGACAAAAATTACCTTATTGAACTGTTAACATTCTTGTACTGCAATCAGTTATTTAGTGATCAGATAAAGAGGTACCCTCCATACATCATATATCATTATAATATTTGAAAAAGCTTTCAAAAACAGACACAGTACAAACTGATGAAAAAACCCAGAGGTAATCAGAAATGTACCCAAAGGTTACTCATGAACCTAATTAGAACATATAACCCTTCTGACTTGCACCTCGACAACCCCAGCATTAGTTTTTAATCCCAGAGCTCTCTCCGAAACAGCAAGTTCTAGTTCTTCCACGATCAAAGGCCTCTGTGATGCGACAGGGAACACCCGATGCCAACCCATGCAAACATATGTTGAAGTGCGAAATTAGTTCCACAGCATTCATTCTTCCCAAGAATTAAGTAGATGCTTTCAGTGCCCAACAACATTATGTTTTCAGAATTAGGCTCTTTCAGACAGACACACAAATCCTTCCCTTCCAAAAAACATGGAAATGGGACCAGAGTTTCCTTATATATAGCTTATTTGCCACAAGGTTCACAGAAACTGGACATGCAGACTCAGCTGCTTCTGACAGAGAGTTAATAACCTTTACCTTCCCAAAAGTTGTCAACCAGATGATGGCCTGCTCTGAGAGGACACACTTGTCATGAATTTCATTATCCCCCTGGCCCCCCAGCAATGAGAAGAATTTAAATTGAACACATGGACTGGAGGCAAGTCATTGCTTACTGCGGCTCACACCGCGAGGAACGCTCTGACGCCCGGCCCATGAGTCTCTGCCAGCCGCGGCCCCGGCGAACAGCCGCGGCTGCGAACCAGCAGCGCCGCACACACGCTGCTCCAGGCACCGATTCACCGCAACGGGGAGAGCAGGAGCGCACTGACCTCCCACCACCTCACTGGTCCTCTTCCCCTTCTCCCCTGTTAATTCTGCCATGAGTTTCCCAAGGGTAAGATCACCTTTTAACTTTTTTAAACTTTCTCTTTGTGTTATTTATTATTGCATTGATACAATTAATTACCATCACTGATTATTTTCCCGGCCATGGTAACAGGCTATTTTTAAAAAACCAGTTCAGAATACCATAAGGTGAGGCTTAGATATGCATTGTGTCTTGGAACTTTATAGTAAATAAAAGGGATTTTTGATAGCAATGGTCAGACACACAGCCTTAATCTTACTGACAAAAGGAAAAGGCTATCTGAACTTAAGTCAGATTGCACACAGAGAAAGGAAGACAAAAGGCACTCAATTCAGATTAATTTGTTTCTGATGCTTTTTGTCAGTGTTAGTTTTAGGTGCCTGAGAACCCAGAAAAACCCACTTCTACATGTTTTAAATTGTGATCTATAGAAAACTCAGAAATTAATTTCTTATTTTATATTTTCAGCTTCAGGCCAATCCTTAAGGAAAAAAGTAATCCTAATGATACACAGTGACAATGAGAATCCCAAACTAAAAGATACACAGAGAAAGACAGAGAATCCATTCTTTTAGAAGATGGCTATTGCTGCTGGTTCGGTCCGTGCCCAAGGTCTCCTGTCACAGCTGTCTCTGGGAATAGGCTCATGAAGGGATTGGGTTAGCTCATAATATTCAGTATTTCCTCAACTATTTGCAGAAAAAAAGAAAAAGAGCTCAATCAAAACACTCTTAATATCTTTGTAAAGCAGTAATTATATTTTCTTTATATACTAATGTATCAATGGAAGGTTAATTAGATATCCTTATTCTATGAAAACTGCCACTTTGCAAACAAAATCCATGACACAGAATGACTGGACGGTTTCATTTTACCAGGCTATGCTAGAAAATAAAAGACAAATTTTTCAATGTACAAATAAAATCCAATCTAAATATACATTTCAAAGTATTTCCCTGAATATACGTCTTGGCAAACAGGTTTCCCAGTCTTAACAGATTACTTGGTATTTTGTATATTCTACATCCAGCATTCCCACTATTTATTCAAATAAAGGTCATTAGGGTCGTTCTCCTAATTTGCAAGAGAAATGCTGCGTTTACACGGGCAAAGTAGGGCCCTGGGCCAAGACTCATGTTTATTGAGACAAGAGTTCATTTAATGGAATTTAAAGTTTTAATATTACGCAATTAAATTTTTGTCAACACAAATCAAAGTAGTTAATGTAGGTCCTGTTCCTGCCGTCAGAGACAGGCGAGCAGACCCTTGCTCTCCTGGGAAGCCCTTGGACTCAGAGTGCTCCAACGTGATGGGTCTTGGCATGCTCTACACAGTCACTGTAGTCTCATACTTGGAGCATCTATCCAAAATGACCTGACAAAAGGATGGAGTTGCTTCTTTGCAATTTTCAACTTTAAAAAAGCCTGATTTAAATGTGAGGGAAGATGCAAATATTTATTAGCCTTAGAAGAACATGATTTGATGGTGCTGACGATCACTCCCTCAAGTCTCTTCAGAAGTAGCTAGGACTTTCCTCGTGCACTCAAGCAGCTTTCAAGAGGAAATGCAAGACTTAACGTTCTGTTTTGAAATACTGTATGATGATAGGTGTTATAGAATCAGATTTTGTTGTGTGTTTTTCGAGTTAGCATACATAATTTTCAATTTTGTTAGTAATTCAGAAAGCTTTAAACACTTAATTGGTCTAAGCGTGGTAATTCAGCCAATGAAAACTAAAATGCTTAAGTAATATTAATTGTAAACAATGTTAACGGTTAATTTTCTGAGCGATGGAGCAACATAAAAACAAACTTCAGTAACACTATGATTAATTAATTGATTAGCTAGTTTCTGTTGAGAATTATATTCAATAAGAGCCTGTCAATAAAAATTGCTATCAATTGCCACTTTATGAAGTGCCAAAAGTAATGGGTTCAGGTGCATACTAGAACTAGTTGTCATGAATGCCAATTTACCGCAGAGAAATGGATTGTTTATCACCTAATTTAATTCCAGACAGCTAACTCACTTGTAATAACTCATTTTAGCATTGAATTTTCAAGAACTTGAGTGTTGTTAAAAGCAGCAGCATGTTCTACTAACTTTGCAAATTTAAATTCTTCTGTAAATAATTTAAAGCAGACTGTAACTGAATTTTGCCATTGATTACTTAGAAAACATTTAGCAATTGGATTCAACACCCAGACACCATCATTGCTCCCACTGGCAGCGTGTTTCATGACAAATGCTTCCCTACTGCTGCAGCATTAGACTCGAGTCTATGCTTTTATGAACACTGGGATGGATGCAGTGTCCAATGCTGCTTCTGGCTGACTCAGCCCAAACACTCTGTGGGGTCTCAGGCCATGCGTGTTAGCCGATATATTGCACGTGAAGGCATTTAACACACCTAATTTCCGCACATCTGGACAGTCTGATGTGAGAAGATGCAGAGAAGGTTCACAGCAGAGTGAAGGGACACAAAGTTCCTCTAGTTTAGGGCAAGGGAGGGGTTTAGTTCATCCTATGCTTTCTCTGTCCTCTGTCTGAAGCCTTTTAGGTTATTTAACGGCAATTGGGAAGAAGGAAAGTTAAGAGAGAAGCAGCCCACTTGCAGCCTTTGAAAAATCATGTAGACCATCAGTTTCTTAAAGGCTCTGAGGAAGCTGTGAGCTGGAAACAATTTAATACTCTTATGGAAAGACCTCCCCTTTTTGTATTTCCAACAGCCACTGAACTTCAGTTCTCAATGCCCAAATTAAAATATGCAGTTAGATTATAGCAACAACTTAAGATGGCATAATTATTTAAGAGTTTATTAATTTGCATAAAGCTTTACATCTAGGAACTGTGCCAGCCCATGCCTACAATTGTTCTTGCAGCAGTTTACATTTGCTGGAAATCAATACCCTCCCAGCCTTTCTCCTTTACTTTGCAAACAAGGCATTGAAACTAATCAATGTTCCAGCACGCTTGCAATAGGTGTCTGACAGAGTCCCCCAGCTTGTACTCATAGTTGTCAAATACTAGTGAGCATAAAGGTTACTGCCAGGTTCATTGATTTACTCAGACTGGTGTGCAGTATGCTCATTAGTTGATGCAGATCACTTTATATTTCAAAATAACTATAGTATTAATGCTCTCTTGTAATCTGTGACTTCAAGTAAGATCAACTGTAGTTGAAAACAAGCAGCAATAAACTAAAAGGTTTGGAAAGCCTTTTCAGCTTTCCTTTAATGACATGAATTGTTTTCTTAATAATTAAAAAAAAAAAGTCAACAGCAAAGGATTTGAAATGCTACCACAAAAAATAGGTCAGACTCTTACTTCCTGTCTTCTCTTTTACAACATGAAAGGCTGTCTGTGTTTTGCCTCATGACTTGGCTCCTTATGGGAACTTCCATAAATCATTCCTGTTAGCAAAACAGAGTCCATTGACTAAGCCTGTCCTCGAGCTAACAGACTGAGCTTCCAGTGGGAAGATGCCTCAGGCTGAACACAGATGTTGACCAACCTAGTTAAAAATTTAACAGCACATAACCATGACTACACCGGCATCCCTCAAAACTTTTTCCTAAGTGAGGAAGTGTTTTAGGTTTAGCTCCAAGTCAGACGAATACTAGAACATTTCACTTCAACTCAAAATTCTTGTTTTCTCTGACATTTCCATCCCCAAGAACATTACATGAATTTTCTGAGATACTTCTGCACTTAGTGTTCCAAGAACAGCTTCAGGAAGTCACTCTGTTCTTTCCATGACTGCTTTGGAACACCTAAACTGCTGTCAACTTACAGGAGAGCAAGGGCTGGTGACAGCGGCCCATTGCAGAACAGGGATGGCTTATCACATTATCACCTAACTTTGCAGACATACAACTGAAACTTCTAAAAACTCAATTCAAAAAGCCTGTCAGATAGAGGGTTATTTAGACCATGTTCAAGGAGCCTTTGGTAGGAAAAGAAAGAACCCTTTGCCTGGGGGGTTACTTTTGAGCCAAATTCTTTCAGCGTTTTGCTGTATGGATTCACAGCTACACTGACACAAATAAGGAGCTAATTGGAGATGGGAACTTTTTAATTTAGTATAATAACTGAGGTAACACCTTACATATGTATGCTGTCAGGAATCAAATCCCACCTGTCAGCAAGTGTTTGACTGCTGAAAGGCAGGGGGAAATGTGGCACTTGACATTTTCCTTTGAGGGGGAGGCTCAATCAAGAGTTTATATATTTATTATAACCACATTTATAAGGTTAAAAGATTATCTCTACTCACTAAATCAAGATAACAGTTTAGTAGACTTGAAACGCACTCCCCACCCTCTCAGTATGTTCTGAACTTAGTAAAAACCACTTAATGCTTCAGTTTTGAAACTGTTTGGAAGAAATTTTCTGTAAAGAAACACGGTCATGTTTCATTAGTTAAACTCCTACGAAATTAGAACTACAAGAATTTACAATTACATCAGACGAAAAAAAGGTTGTATTCCAAGGTCGCAAGGCATTAGCACATGACTGAAACCCCATGATTAGCTCTTGCTTTCAGTTCAGAATTGACTGATCCAAGTAATAGTATACATTAAAATACAGGCAGGTTATAATAAATTTTATTTGTGATGAAGTTCAACTAGTATTTCTATTGGCATTCTATAACAACTGATATTCGAGTTCATAGAATCCATTACTTTAATCATTACATGGAAATGAAGTCTTCCTAATAGAGCTTTCAGATTATAAATAACATTGATCTGTATGAAACAGTTTTTTACCATCGATGGACACTATGTAGCAAGACAACTGTAAGGAAGATATATGCATCAAAATACAGCTGAACGCAAGGTCCTACCCAAACACAGGATGCCATTCATCCTTGAGAGGGAACTGGGAAACAGTAGCAGACAAGTGCAGGGGTGCTTTTATACAGCATTTGTAAGATTATGTTCATTTTTGACCAGAACCTTACCAACATGAAGCATTAACAAACCACACCAGTTTATAACCAACTCTCAAATTTCATTCCTTGGCACCACTCTTAGTCCACACAAGGGAGACAAAAAAATGCAGAACTCCCTTCCATTCAGAGGAGAGCTCCAGAACAAACTGTGGTCTGGGAAACATGGAGAGTTCTATTTGTTTTACTGAACAACTTCTAAAAGACTATTAAATCAAAATCTACAAGTACCAATAAAAGTAAAAGACTCTGAGACCACTTTAATAGACAAAGGCAAAACAACCATAAATGGCTCTAAAAATTATCACAGCTCAAGTTGATGCATTATTTTAAATAGACCAATAAAACCAGGTGAAAAGTACTGACCATTGGAAGACTGTAGACCCACGCCCAAAAGGTCAACTGCTGCTGAAGTTGTTTAGAACTGAGAAAACTATAACACTCGTGTCAGTTTGCCACCCACACCCCCCAAAAATAAAAACAAACCAACAAAAACCTGTTTTTAACTGACACCTGTTTTTAACTGTTTTTAAATTCCTGATGGTACACAAAGAAAGTTTCACACATTCAGAATTTACTGCAGTCTAAACAGAGTCAGGGGCTCCAGTGTTCATTTCTTACATAAGCACATGCAGAAATACAAAAGTAAATATTCTTCTGCTAAAGTTTCCTATAGAACAGTGAAAAAGTCAGGATTAATTAGACCTGAACAAAGTAAAATTTTGTAACATATTTTTATTGCATTTCTAGGGAGAGAGACAAAATTCCCTGACTCTGACTTGACGGGCAATTCATGAACTACACATTACAACAGCACAACTGGATTAAAGGCTTGGACATTGCTCAGTGCAGAGATTAGAAGAGCCAGCCCCATTTTCTGTCTCCCAGGACAGCAACTGAGGTCACAGGTCATTTTCCCCCTAAATTTGCTGAGATCCAGAAACCTTTTCTCCACAACAGCAGTCACAGCTATGACAGCAAATGACAGGAGCAGCCCACAGGCTCACATTCAGGTCACAGAAGTGATTCTCTGGCTGCTGATGGCCTGGGACATCCATCCCCTCTGTTTTCAGTGGCTGTTTGAGGCACAGAACTGCTGTACAAATTATAAACCCAGCAACCCTCTATGTGTTCTTGGAGAGCAGAAGCAGGAGCACAGAACTCCAGGAGACCCTTTTCAGATGCAGATGCTGACTTGACAGAAGCAGCTCCCTGCAGCCTGTTTTAGGTACTTTCAAAGAGACATCCCTTTTCAGTATTCCCTCTTGGCTCTGCTCCGCACAAGCTCTGGATTCAGTTCTGAGTCAGGCATCTAAAAATGGATTACTACAGCAATAGGCACTACAATAGCAAAATCTCCTGGGAGAAATTTATCCCAACACTTCATCTTGTGTTTTTAAATTGACAACATATTTCTGAATGAGTTCTAGTTAAGCCTTGTACTTTTACGAAAAGCTGCATTAATTAGTGGGTTATATTTTATGGCCTCCGTCATGCAGAAAGCCCTGTCTAGATTGAAGATGGAAAGGACCAATATAAATACATTTATGAGCAGGCCACTAGATAGGGAACAAAAAAACCTGGGCTTGCTTCCAATTTTTCTGTCAGTTTTTCTGTGTGTAGAGTGGGATGGATATCTACTAATATTTAAGAAACATTTTTAAACTAAACATGAAAATAAACATAATTTACTAATAGACTTCCAAATAGCTACAAGGTTACTGAAATGTTTGTTTTTCTTCGAGAGTTCTCATCTGCACTGTGAAGATTTTGCTACTTAAATTATGCAACACTATAAATCAGCAAAAGGACATCCACACTTCAGGAAGCCTGATGCCATACCCCACAAACAGATTATAAAAGTTTCTGGAATAACCTCACTTTGTTAGTTGTGACAATCTGGAGCATTGCTAGCATTTCAAAAACTTTGGAGCCACACCATTAGTACAGTAATAACTCCATTTCACATTATAAGGAAGGAAACATGAAATATAACAGTGTTAATTTTCTCTGAACATGCAAACACAGCAGTGGGACACTTCAGGTCATGTTCATACAACAAGAATATTTGTTTCACTACAGAGAACACCTTTTATTTCTTTGAAAAAACCACTCAACCTCAATCCATCACATGTACAAATAGCTATGACTTCCCTGCAAGTACTGCTGAAGAAAAGCTATGTCTTCTCAAATGCAACATCTGTTTAAACAACATTGTAACTCATGAGGAAAATACTACATTTCATGCATTCATTTTTATACAAAACCTTTAATCCTAGAAAGGACTCTACAGATTATGCAAACAGATTGAAAAATATTTCCCAAAAAAAAAAAAAAAAGTTACTTGGGTTTTCTCAGAGTCAGTAACAAAGTGTTATGAAGTTGAAGATATTTCAAAACACCAGAAGCATTGATATTCTAGTCCCTTTATTCCATTCAAGTATGAGATTCCTAGCAAACAATTATTAAAGGATCACAGCCACAACTCATAGGCACGGCTGTTTTCCGTAAGACACTATTGAACAGATCCAGATATGCACTAATTCTGCTTTTTTGTATAGAGTTGCTATTAGTTGAACATAAAATCATAAACTGAGAGCTACCTTTTCACATGAGAAATTCAACAGGGTTGTACAATGGTTTTCCTATGAATAAGCCTACGTTGTGTCTTTCAGCGAGAGAGAGAGGATGTCTGACACATGCACAACTGGCAACAAACTGGTTTGTGCCCACCTTTATGAGCTGCCAGCCCGTGGGGGCAGTGGTCTGCACCCACACTGTGCCCCACCTGTGTGCAGGTGCCCAGCACTGTAACAACTGCTGCTCCACAGCCTTCTTATGGCCCGTCCCCCTCCAAATTGCACCACCTCCCTCACTCACCGCTGTTTCATACATTCTGTGAGGACACAGGAATGCTCTGCATAAAGGGCACATACCTTCAGGTCCCCCCTTACTGCTGCTTGGCAATAACTGTCCATACATGGTACTTATTGCAGCTACTGCTCTGGATTTGGTTTAGGTCACAGCCTTTACCCACAACTTTCCACTATTTGATTTATGGTGGGTAAATTGAAGCAATTTTATCTACAAGATGCTCCACATATTCGTGGGGTTTAGATTATGATTTACCTTCTGGTATTAATCATCTATTTGATAACGAACACCAGCCCACTATAACTTTGGAAGTGAAAGATGTGGATCTCCACTCAGTGTGGGAAGCCTCAAGGACCATTTCCAAGGCCCCCATATCACCGGGTCAGTGATACCTGCTGGGCTTTATAATCAGCAAAGAATGTTTAGATACTCGAGAACAATTGTTGCATTTGTAGCCTTTTTAAAAAGGCAAAGCTGGTACTACCTGAATCACCGAGAAAAAGAGCAGAGGTGAACCATTCTCATATTAGCAGTGGGGAAGACAACAAGGATGCACAGGCTTGCTTTAATGCCATGAATATTCCATGAGTCCTTATAAATACTAATGCTGACTGTTCATTAAAGCAATCAATTTTCAAAAAAGTTTCCTCCATCTTAAAACTTACTTTACAAGCACCATTTTAATACTATATTCTGTAACAGAAGAGCTTATATAGGAGTGTAACAGAAGAATTCATTTGGCCCTACATCTCTGATAATGGGCACTTTATGAAATATGAACTTCCTTATCTGTGATATATTATCTTTTGCTTGAAATACAGCTAATTACTGTCATTCATTAGAGATGAGACATTTGAGTATCATTTCTTGTGTCACATTGACTTCAAGTTGCTTATGATTGCTTTAAATTAGTGACAGTGAGTTTCTGAATACAAATTTAAGAAGATTCACTATGTACTTCATTATTAATACACTGTCTTATCTGACATTTCCAACTGAGGAAAAGGGTATCAATACCAACACTTAATAAATTCATTTTCACATTCATTGTAGATTAAAACATCTATAGAAGTAGATCAGAGCTTGCATTAGTAACATCAGGTCATAGACAAATGACAGATTCTCTATTTGTAGCTTAAACAATTGACTTTTGCTTTGTTTGTATACACTCTGTAGACTCACTTTCCAAGACAGCCACTTCTTCATTTCAAAAGCTGTTTTGTAGCACATACTCAAGAGTTTGCTCCCAAGACAAAGGTACAATATTCATGCAAGCAGTTTTGTCTGTAAATTTTATCATAGTGTGACCAACAATAAAATTTTTCGTTCTGAATTTTATGCATATACATAACTGCAGCTGCCTTTAAGTCAGATGGACTATTTTCCAAAGGACAGCCCTGAATGTGAACACGTTTGAAAGATTAGGACATGTGTTGCATAATCCACAGCTACAAGTTAACTTATAGCAAAGACTGTCACTAAATACTGTTTATCTGTTGGATGAGTTGAAAAAGAAGAAATGTCAAAAGACAGATTTGAAGCTATCACTAAACAAGGGCTCAGACTCCATAACCACCTCTCTCATCCAAGCAATTATTTTTATAATTTAGCAATTATTTTTATAAAGAGTATATGTTTTAAGACCACACTGACCCTTTTTATTTATATAGTTTAGTAATATAACATGCTTAGGAAAAAGGTATTTGGGATGACTCACTCCACAATACCTGAGAGTACACAATTTCATCATCTCTGGTTGACACCCAGAGCTATTACTAAGATACAAACACCTGAAAAACATAAACTGTATATATCAATAATATTTGTTAACATACCTGTTGGCCCAAAACATGGAGCCAAGACTCCTAAAGACTGAAATGTGTCAATAAATCACTGAAAGAAGACAATGCCTTTATGATGTGGCTGAGACTCTTTAATCAGCCAAATGAATGCACCTATTTCAAAAGCAGGTACAATCTTTTTAACTAAAACTTTATTACAATTAAGAAGAGTGGCCAGCATATTCCAGAGAGGCTTCAGGGATACAAGAAAAGAAATACTAGCATGCCCTAAAGAGAGATGAGTTTTAACAGTGGGGTCTCTTAAAGTGCAGCTGGCAAGAATAAATAAGAAAATTATGACTAACATGTTACCAAGAGAAAAAAAAGAAGAGAAAAACCAAGTACACAAAACCAGACATAGGGAGATTAAAAAAAATAAACTTTTTCATTTACTCTTAGTAATAGGCACTTGAATCCTACTTTCTCTTTTGTTTCTTCTTTGAAGAACTAAAATAGCATTACCAATTTGCACAGTATATAAAGCAGCTTTAAAACTGTTCCCCTTAACTTCAAATTGAACTCCAGCCAAGGCACCCTGCATTAAAAAGAGAAAGAAAAGAAAATTTCCTCTCACAGCTCACCCCATTTCCAGGATGCTTTCCATGGTAAACTATTGCTGTTCACACAAAGTTCCTCTGGAACATCTCTCAACACAACTGGAGAGCCTTTTGCAGGAGAGCCTGCAAATATGGCATTTATTGGGCTCTGAGCTTTTACAGCTCCCTAATTGGCCACAGCTGAGGTCAGGTCAGAGCCTGTGAGCGGGATCTTCAGTAACCCTTTCTGAGCTGGAGCCCTGTGAACTATGGCTAGTTCACCACAAAGCTTCTAAAACAAACAAACAAAAAAACATTAAAAACCCACCCCAAACTCATCCCACCACACAGGAACCACAAACTCATAACAGTGTTTCGTAACTGCACATGTGCTTCCAAAATTTAAAGGTGTTCTTTAAAAAACACTGGGCATAGTGTACAGAGGTACACACTGCAACTACTAAAATAGAAGGCCAGGAAAAAAAAAAGAAAGAAAGGAATTTAGGGAGTGGAATAAGAAGAAAACCTTAGGAAATATGTCTTATGAAGAAACATCAGCAGAAAAACAGGCACTGACCAATCTTACACGATGCTGCTGAAGGAAGTGCCTTTACAGCAGTTCTTTGATTACGTTAACATCAAAGCTTCTCCAGTTCAAGCAAGAACTTTATATCCAAACTTTTTCCACACACAAAAGAGTCTGGTTGAGTCAGTAGAGAGAATATATAGTACTCATAGTAGAGAGAGAATCAGTTGGGGAACCACTTAAGCAAACTGGATATAGACAACTCCAGAGGACCATATGGGATACTGGGAACTGAGAGATGTCTTTGAGAAAATGCTACCATCTTTGAGTGGTTGTGGTGATCGCCTGATATTCCTGATCTCTACATAAAGGCAAAGGCTACACATATCTTTAAGAAGGGCAAGAAGGAAGATCCAGGGAAATTCAGACTGCTTGACCTCATCTGCTTCTCACCATCCCTGGGAAGACTATGAAGGAAATCTCCCCCAAAGCCCTGTCCAAGCAAGTGAAGGACAAGAATCTGATAAGGAATTGTCAGTGTGGATTTATGAAAGACAAAGTTTGCATCACCAACCTAGTTAATTTTGGTGATGGTGGGACAGGCTCAGCGGAAGACAGCAGTGCGTGGTGTTAACCTTCACTTCAGCAAGGGTCTCCAGAAAGTGTTCCCTGGTATCTTTGCAAACAAAACAGTGATACAGGTGGCTGAGACATTAAAAGAGAAGTGTGACAGTACAGGATTTGTTCAGTCTGAAAATGCTGACTCTGATAAAGCCTTCCTTTTCTCACAGGGATAAGACAATGGAAGTTCCAAGAAGGGAGGTTCTGATGAGATATTTGGAAAAGGCTTTTCACAGTGACTGAAGTCAAACACTAGAACAGAGACAGTAAGTTTACAGAATCATATTCCTTAATGATATTCAAAACACTATCAAGCAGGGTCCTAAACAATGTCACCAAAGGTGGCTTGACTTCTCTCAGGGGTTTGTCTCATCTCCAGCCTCTTCGACTGATGTATGACTACAGGAGCTTCCTTCCAACCTAAATTATCTACAATTCCATTGTGGATGAAGGCTATTTTCTAAAAATTAGATTTACTGCCTAATTCAAATTCAGTATGTGAAAATATTGAATTTCAGCTTAACATGAACTCTCCAAACAAGGATCAGTTTCTTGGTCCTATTAATGTAAAGTCTCTAAAACAGCAGATGAGAAGATGAGCTCTTTAGTGCTGTAAATACTCAGCTAACAAATAACTGCATTTGTCTGTCAGGAGTGCTCATCATGTAACAAATTTAGTGATCATAATGACAGAACAGAACGGTGTTTGGAGAAGACCTGCATACTAGAGAAAAGCTGGCTAGAGTTTAAAATGGACAAGACAGGTGAGGAGGGGGAAGCATATGGAAAACCCTACAATTACACAGAAGATGTACCAAACAATGACCAATTACAATATGTTGTATAGAAGAGCTTTTGAATTTCTCATTCCATCTCAGCTCTCATTAAGCAGCATTTCTAAATAATGCTTTCCATTTTTCCCAGTGGATTTCAAATTGTTGCCCCACATTCTGGAAGATAATGAGTTCATTGCACTATTTTCACCTCTTAGGGCAGCTTCAGTTTATGATATATTTGGAGATTTTAAGCCCTTTTGAAAAACTACCTGAAACAGAGTAATAGAGTATACCTCAGCAGCAAAGGCTATTACAGAGGTTGCTGTAAAAACATCGGCTCTACCCTTTACTTTCTGTGCTGCCTTTCTAAAGAATATAAATTCAAGGTCTCAGACCTTATCCTCAAGATATTCAGTGGCTGAGACGGCACATCTGAAATGATGCCTAAAGTCTGTAATCAAACCTTTTCCTTTTTCTTTACTTTTTTCTCATCTTGCACAGTGGAACTTTTTGGAACAAAACCAATTCCAAGTATTACAAGAGACGTAAATTCCCTTGGATTAGGTCAATCATGTTACTGAAATATTACCTGGTCTGCAGACTTTCATAAACTTCCTGATTCTTTACCCCAAATCCTAGGCAAGTTTCTCTGACTTTGCCCTCTGCCATATAGCCCGAAGCTACTCAGTGAAGAGGTCATGCTGAGGGAGATAGAGAAGTAGTCTTGTGCCATTTTATGGATGCATGTCTTGTGCATTTTTATGGATAGATAATTGTTGCTCCCAAAGCATCAAAGCATCTTCCTGTATTGTCCCACACTAATCATTGCTTTCCTTCAGGGCCCTGTATTGTTTGAGTACCCCTTCCAGTTGTTTTCTTACTTCCTTTTCTCCTTGAGCTGTTATATCTTCATAGAATTAAAAATCACTAATAAGACAGACATCTGGGTCATTTTATTTAAATACTTCTTTAGCTATTTATTTTGCAAAATACTATCCAATGAAGTGTTCAAGGAGAATAGAAACAGAAGTTGTAACTATTTTGAAGAAAAAAAAAATAAAATATTCAGATTGTATTATTTCTTCTATCACTTAATAATACTGGGAAATGAGAAAACTAAACTATTTTTTCATTTAAAAAATATATCTCTGCAATTACTCTGCATTTAACCATACACACAAATTCACTATTCCTCAACAAATCCACCAAAGTATAGTATTTCACTACTCTCATTGTAATGGTAACTTTGCAAAGGTATGTTGTGCTGCACTTGGAGCTGGTGCAACTCTACCTTTCTTGAGTTTAACAGGTGAGTGATGGGAGAATATAATTCAAATAACATTTATGATTAATGCCTGAAGGTACATAGGACTACATGACAGTAAGTTTTGGAGATTACTTTCTATGTTTGTCTGACTTTATTTATAATAAAATTGTAATATTTTCTCTTTTTTAATATAATTTTATTTTTTTTCATGAAAAATAATTAGAAAAGAAAGACACACTTTACAGCATCCATACACCCAGAGGGAAATGATCTCACTGGGTCTCCTTGCCAAAGTCGCGTCAGTGACTCTTGATATATTTAGTGCCGATCTTAAACAGTGTCCTACACTTGTGTGTTTGGTGTTGCAAAATATAAATTACGTTTATGAGTCATTGGATAATGCTCTTTTCTGCACATAAAATGACATTTAAATGTGTACAGAGGGTATATTTGATTCCTTCTGATTCCTACAACTTGAACATTTCCTCAATATAAAATAACTTGCTTGCCTACTTTTCCAACAGCCCAGTGACTTTTGCTTTAATAACCATTAAGTTGTTTGTAGAAAAGAATAACTTTATTTATTAACTCTGGCCAGTTTATACATCTTTTTAAAGGCCTAAACAATTGAGACAAGAAGCTGACAGCAAGTGCCTCTATAAACTCCCTAGTTTCTTACTGAAAGGTGGATAATAAAGATAAGAAAAAGGTCATCTTGCCAAGGATACAGTGCAAGCAATAGCACTTGGAAAGGCAAAACTCTACTTTCAATAAAATTCCAGGAAGATGAATATATACTGAAGACGAAAACCAGAAAATTTTATTTCTTCTGTATCTGTTACAAATTTTACAGCTTCACACTAATGAACAATAATGTTTTACAGTCTTTGTTATAGGAAGCTCTAATAGATTTGTAAAATACACTACATTTATAGCTGGAAGTGATCACATATCACAAATACTGCTCAATTTTTAAAGGAGATAGCCCTGATACAAACCTACTGATCTTTCCAATTTCACTGCAGTCTAAAACTGCCTTTTTAACTTCGGCTTTACTTCAGTGCCCAGTTTACTGCAGTATGCCATTCATAAACTTTTGATTTCCAAAAGAAATTCTACAAGGAGAAGGTTCCTTCAGTACCACTAAAGAATCATACCATTAGGCCTTAAATCCTGATTGAGCCCACTCATTTTTCAAATTCTCATAGTTTGCTATTTTCTGTTTCTAAAAGAAAATTCTTCAGATTATTACTTGCAGACTATTACCGTGTTTCTCCCTCTGCTTTGACACCATGCAAATAGAAATTCAGGCATCATGACACCCGTTGCACAGCAGGCAGAACCAAAGCTGGAGATGGAAAGAGCTTATTCTGCAGCTCTGAAACCTGCCCACAGGGGATGTTTTACATCTGCCCCCTTCCAGAGGACTGCCCGGGTCACCCAAGCAGTTGGAATCCCTCTAATCTGTTCTGCTTTCACCATCTGATTAATCCTTGTAGTTGTAAAAATAAGAGTTTGCTCCTCCAGGATGCCTGGGGCTGTGCAGGCATAGCACCCCTCGGGCTCAGCGCTTTCCTACCTTGGGGACAAATGCTGTTCCCCCTGTATTACTGTGCAAAAGGTTCCCTTCAAAATTAGTTTAGTTGTAGTCCTGACCAGAAATAATATTTCAGTTTTTTCTGTGGACTCAGGCAAAGCTTAGCTAATAACTCTGAAAGCTGAGTCTGTTGATCAAGTAGGAAAGTGCCTATGGGGTAGAATAGTGTTGGAAAGCAAAGAAAATGGACAGCTCTCTGAGGTTTAGGTGGAGGTTTAGGCATCTGCTGTCCAGGGCAGGGGTATTGCCTTCTACACAATGAATTCAGATGCACTTCAGGCACTAATTCAGTCTGGTAGATGCTACAGAATGACTAAACTTCAGTGAAAAACGCATAACCTACATGATTACCTAAGAGTACATGAGGCGTCAAGTTTTTGGAGAAAAGCCAAGGCAGTGCACTTCTGGCTCATGTCTGCTGCAGTTTCAAGAGGTATTGTAGGCAGGCAGATCTGGAGTACAGATCTAGAAAACAGCATGAAAGTAAAGCCTCTGAAACAAGGATAGGGACTACAAGTTGCCCAATATCAAACAGCACTCTACAGTACCCAGTTCTGCCTGGAAACATGGGAAATAGCTGATGAAAGACTAGTGTTTCTCTGTCTACTTCTTCTTCTCCTTTCCTTTTAAAGAGAGAAATATCCTACTTTAAAGATGAGAAATAACTTCTGATCTATACCCAAAAGAAATGCTTAGAAAATAAACACAACTAGAGAGAGCAGCCTGTCAGAGAATGGCATACACACATCAGGTGTACAGAAAGGACCAGTCAATCAAACAGAGAAAAAATTCCATCGACGTGTTTTTTAGTTGTTCTGATAGTACAAGGATTTACATGCTTTTGCATGTTCCATTTAAACTGTTCTGGAAATATCTCCTTGTCATGGATTTGCGATCCAAAGGCACAATTCCCATGAGCAAGCCTCATTCAAAGACAATCTTAGAGGTACTTATATACATACATACACTTTGTTTTGTATTCAATGAATTGCCTACCTGTCTACTTTATGAAAAATTGTTGAAAAATTGAATTTATTAAAAGCACAGTGCCATTTATAGCAGTTACAGACATATAAACATTTTTGCTTTATTTTGATACTTTGAATTTGCAATTATGTGTAATACAATGATTTAAGAATTCCATTCACAGCATGCCAACATGACTGACACACCTACATTTAGCTGGCAAGCCAAAATTCCTACTAATTGTTCCAATTGAGCATGAAATTTCTTGGCAATTTTGTTCAACACAAATAATATATTTCTATCCAAACAACTTCTGTAGTCATCTGATTATGCAGGACAGGTGCCAAATAAATTTTTGTGAAGCAGAAAGATACATTTTTACCAAAAAACCTGAACAAAATCAGGGTTCCAAACCTATTTATGAATTTACAGATCCTACAGCTCATGAGATCCTACATATCATAAGCTAATAAGCAAAGGCTCTACTCCTTTGTTAGGATGAAATATTAGTACATCAAGCTCCATCTAGACAAATCTGCTGTGCATCATGTTTAAAGTGTTCTTACAGTGTCTGTTTGCCTGTGAGGGGTAGACCGACTCAACAGAAATAAACAAGCAAACAAGAAAATATAGGAATTAAAACCAATTTTTCTGCAAATTTAGAGAATGGATAAATCCCAGAACTGATCTAGAATTTTCAAAAACTTTCTTTAAGTTGAGGACTTATGCAAAACATCAACAGGTTTTAAGGTGTTAGTGTATATTTTAGCAATTATACACACACAGATTCGATCCATATGAAAAAAACCACATGGCTTATTCCAGACAACATTTCTCAGACTATTTTTAGATTTCCCATATGCCAGAGAAGAAAAATATTACTTAGGAATCTTAAAATACTGTTAATGTGATTCTGTGCAATGAATTGAACATCTCTACACTGAGTTAGTAAACACAACACACAAAAGGTCATAGCTGTGACCCGTATGCAAGAGCAGCTAGGTTAGGCCCACAACATTCACACATTGCTAGACATACATTTAAAGAGAAGCAACAAAAATCTAATGCAAACATAAAGAAGCTCAACTGGGCAGAGGTCCATTGTTGTATAGAACCGCTGAATGAGGAACGAAATAGTGTGAAATCTAAAATTCTTATTTAATGAAAAACAGTTCATATAATAAGGAAGGCCACAATACAAACCCAAAAACACTGCTTGGGGTAAATGCTTTTCTCTGGTGGAAGAACCACCAAATGTGAATTTTGCGTATGATATGACATCCTTTGCACACGGTATCACAAAAGAGTATCTGAGGGAAATCAATCAATTGCAAAGAATACTTGAATGTAGGACTTAAAATAAAGTGACTCAACAGTTTCAGATAAAGTTTTCCAGACGAACTGGACTGAGGGAGTGGGCAGAGAAGGCAGTGAGCCATCAAGGTCGAAGTGTAGCACAAGATAATGGAGTTCTTGAGGCAGTGGACAGCAAATTTAACATGATCTTTGAGTAATGCAGAAAAGTAGAAAATGTGATCCAATATAGATTCTTCTCTGAAGTATCAGGTGTATCATCTGAGTACAATTTTCTGAGGTCTAGGATGCATGGATTTTGAAAGGCTATAAAAATGGCAATGCACTGGTTAAGACAAAAACTAATTACATCATTAGTACAGACTTCAAGGAGAATATTGAAGCTATTCCAGAATGGATGCAGATCATGTTTGGCAGCCTACAGAGAGGAGAGACTGGGGTCAGAGATGACTTAACAGTTTCTGATCTTGCAAGAAAACCGAGGACATAAGTCAATGAATAGAACAGCAAAAGTGAAAAGAAGGGTCATAAATATTCAGTAACAAAAAACTAACAGTGCAACGGAGGTAATTAAAGTGTTCAAACAAGAGAAATGAAACGTTTTCAGAGAGTAAGAAGAAGGAAGAACTAGGTGGCAATCAGAATAATAATAAAGACAGAGCTGGAAGGAGGTAGCTAATGCAGCTATGGTAAATGGTACCTCAGAAATGTTTGTCCATCCTATTCTAAAAAGCTTCCAATAAAAAAAAATTCCATCACCTCCCCAGGCAATTGCTTTCAGTGACTCAGCTTTATTATGAGAAGCTTTCCCTGATACCTTCCTAACCCTTCCCTCCTCCAGTTTAAGTCCATCACACCTTTGATGCCTGCAGTGCACGCAAAGGAGGTTGTTGCCCTCCTGATTGCTCCTAACCTTTTGCATATTTGGGAGTTATTATTTCGACTCCTTTCAATAGCCTACTCCAATTTCCTTGCCTTTTCGTTGTAGTTCTATTTTCTAAGTCTCTGATTGCTCACATTGTTCTCATGTAGATGCTCTCTCCTCTGGTCCTCCTTGAGCTACAGCTTATAGCTCAAGGCTATGGCATGACTTCTAAGTAAGCAAGAAGTGCAAGTACAATGGTCTTTGATAGTTCCTATTGCTAAATACATATTGCCTTTATGGTCACTGGAAACAAGCTGAGCATTCTAGGGACAATTTCACCATTATCTTAAATAAATTATTACTTCCTTATAAGGGGAGAGAAGTTATCCTCTGATACTGAGACTAAAATTAGGAACTGAGAACACTGAGGGACAATCTGATGACCTGTACCAAAGAGCTGGAAAGAGTCTGTTCCTTGACATTAGACATTATGTCATCGATACAATGCAGGTGCACTCCTGATAAAGCATATAATTAGTTTCTTTTTGTACAAAATAATGAAGTATGCTTAGGTTGTATTTTCAAAAATTACTCACTTTGATTTGTTCAAATTATATGAGAAAATCTACCCACTTTAACTTTTAACTGGTTTAATTTGTGAACTAAGCTAAGAAATCTCTTTGTTGGCAGAAGAAGCCAGGGACACAGCTTATTAATATATGCTTCAATTACTTCAACTCCACAGCCCTCTAGTACAGGATTTTAATATGTTTTGATAAGTTACTCTGATTTCCAATAGCCACTCTTTGTATAATGATAGCTGCTGCTGTCAGTGCATACTTTCCAATTGTTTAACTCAAATAAATGAAAAATAATGGTCCATCTTTGCTTCACAGTTATCAAAACTGCCTGAAATTCAAAACTTACTTAATGTATCATAACTATTACTTACTAGAGAATATTACTTTCTAGAGAAACAAACCTAGGTTTTATTTGAAACTTAAAATTCTTGACATCATCTTACCTTGTCAGAACTCGAGAAAGGTCTAATAACTGTAACAATTCTAGGGGAAACGCAGTAACTTGATGGGACAATGATTGAAAGGCTTACTGTGTGCTTTTCTGCAGAAGTAATTATGAAAGAACATTGACTTTAAAAAAAAAAAAGAAACCATCCAAGTAATACTGTAAAGATATCAAATGGATGATCATCACAAGAGTAAATCTTCACTTGGTTCTTATGCAGGCAATAGATAACACATCTGTCTTTACTCCAGCAGATGTAGCACAGTAGATGTTGCTGTCCAGAGACATAGCATGACCATACATTAGATTTTACAGCAGTACCTACCTTATCTCACAGATCTAAAGAAGTAACCTGTCCCTGTTTCAGAAAAAAAAAAAAAATAGCCCAAAAAACATGGGCTCTCAATGGACTGGAAAATACCCAGAAATTAGGCAAAGAGGACTGCAAAAACACTTTTCATTTAATGTGTAGATTAACTAGAATGAGTGTCAGCAGCACAGTAGAAGGAACTATTCAAAAGTGATTTACATTTTCAGAAAAAAAAAAATTTGCCTAAAGGAGGCTTAGAATATTAAGAGAGCCTAAATGATTTAGCTTTTGGTATATATTGAAAAGTAAAAAGCAACCAGGTCTGGAAATGGCTTAGATGTCTGGAAAAAAGAAATGAAAGAAATAAAAAACGTTTTAACACTGAAGGCACTGAGTGTCAAGAAATTCAGCAATGAGTATCTATTGATCTATGATGTTATTTTGTTTTTTTATGATTCTGATACTGAAAAAAATTATGGTGGTATCACAAAACAGCAGATACTCTCGGACTCTCTGGACAAGATGCTTTTTCTGTTCTCTTGCTCTGCCCTTAACAAGCTGTGCTGAGAGCACCTCCTAACAAGGGGACCTTGGGAGCTCTTTCTCGTCTCTTACCTTCCCCTGAGACCTGGCCACTTCACTGCAGTTGTGTTTGACTGTTCCTCTCCTGGGATCTAGAGGATCACTGCCTTCCAGAACTCCCTTCCCTTCCTCCACCAGGGGATCTCTAGACTGCTCTTGTTCTTCCCAAGAAGGAGGAGGAAGAGTGAGGGAAAGCCTCCAGCCTCACCTTCCCTGGTAAGAGCTCACACAGATTTCATCCCTTCTGAGTAAGGAAATGGCAATCCTATTGGAAGCAGATGAAGATGAAGATCAGGGCTAGTATGGGTTGACTATGACAATTTGCACAAGATTAATATAATGAATATTGTGACACAGCAGGAGTGGGTATTGCTTGGTAGATTTAGAATTAGGATACTAACACATTATCAATTATCATTAGCATTAGCAAGGTAGTGGTTGATATGATACGAGGAGAGAGGGTGGGCAAGGGAAAAACCAAGTTTGATTTCTTCTATGTTACATTTAAACTGACAGTAAAACAATTAATAGTTGTTATAAAGCCAACATGACAGAATGGATGACAAGATGAGATTTGCTAATGTCAGCAAGGTGGCCTGAGGAGGACTGATGAATAACATTGTTTAAACGGGTAAGAACAAAGGTTATTGACAAGGCCTAAAAACCCACTCAGACAGCAGGAAACAGGAGTAATAGTATGCAGATTAAAGTTTTGTGAAGGAGTTAATATCAAGATACTGCTGTTGTGTTGACAAAACATTAAGAAAGATAGACTGGCTGATAGAGACTCCAAAACAACACAGATTCAACTCTCCTCTGTAGTGTTTTCAGGATTTTATTTTCATCTGTTGCAAATTGCTGCTAACGGAAAATATACCCGAATATTATCAGTTGTATTGTAAGGATCTAAACTAGGCAACCATTTTAAGTACAGTATTCATACTCTTGGGGGTTTTTATGCTTTCCCAACACCAGGTAAAAAGTGCCTTACTACTGCAAACTGAACCTCCACAGTGAAACAGCCACAGTGGGTATTTACAAATAAATGCAAAATGCAAAATAAAAGTTAACCAAACAGCATACTGCAATTACCATGCAGCCAGCAGTATGAACACTGTCATGTACCAGACCATCAACACTGGTGTAGAACACCAGCTGTACAAAACCACCATCCTGTAAGTCAGATGACATTAATGACCAGCAGCCTCATTGTGCAGCTGAATGGGGGACTTGCAGTAATGTCTGGAAGAGTTCAATGACTTTACACTGTGCCCAGAGGACCCATGGATCAATACAGTGTCACTGGAAGTGTCAGAGTTATTACAACGTCAATAAAAGTATAACAACTATGTCCAAAGTATCACTGAGTAACACACGATGTCGATAAAAGTGTGAGGTGAGGGAATGCAATGCACCATCATTAAAATTGGAACCCTTGCTATATCAGTGCAAGATCTCTGCAATGCCAGCAGAACATTTTGAAGAGTTACTGTATATTCTCATTTTTACCAAAAGTTCTCAAACTTTAAACCTCCCAACGGGTATCAAATATGATAGAATTATAGAAATAGTTTAACGATTCTAACTTAATACAAAAAAATTAAGTTTATAGCTACCTCATATTCCATTGCTTAAGCATTGCATCCTGAAAATACACGACCTGAATTCCTGTCAGTCCAAAGGAGCAGAATACGAAGAACAGAACAGCAACTACAACTTTTAGTGTCCTTTCACAAATTGACAATAGACCGAGAATAGAAGCTTAATATAGCTTCTTTTTTTTTTACAGAATACATACCAAAGGACAATCAATACTCTGAATCTCATTCATTTAATCCTCAGCAGAATGCTTTGTTTGGATATAGATCAGTATATTATAATTCCAAGGAAACTTTGAATGGACTTCATTATGTGTATAACTACATATTAATTAGGAAAAAAACCACTATGGATGCTGAATTCTAAACAATTACTAGAAAATGCTAGGCTAGGAAGAAAAAGCTAATAAAAACTGTAAAATATAATTAAAATATTTTAGCATCTACCTCTTTTAGTGCTAAGTAAAAGACATGAGAAAGAAAATGTGGCAATTAACTTGTGATGTTTACTTCTAAAGTTTAATTAAATAATCAGCATGTACAGAATTAGAGTTTGGATGCCTCAGCTTCCACTCACTGCCTCCTTTTGGAAAGCCAGCAGAGAAAATGTTCCCAGATACCAGTTTGGAGAAACAATGAAATCACATTCCAAAAAGTTAACTTTTAACTGCTGTGCAATGTGTCCTCAGCCTGGGGAGCTGGAGAGGTCTTCTCTTTCAAGATAGGAGGAGGCCAAAGTATGGTGATATTGGTGAAGAATGTGAGGGTTCTAGTATTTGGTCAGAAAATAACAAACCTTCAAAGAGATATGTCATTTTTATTCACTACCTCTTCCAAATATTTAAATTATGACAGTAAGGACAATTGTGACTGTTTCCTGTACAGTAGAAGGACAGCGCCTTGGTTTGATTCTTTCTCTTTCTGCTAGGAATCTGTTTTTCACATTGCTCACTTCTCAAGGAACCTTAGAGATTTGATAGATTGTATTTAATCTTCCATTGAGATAGGTTATTGAGAAAAGAGAAGCTTTGCATTTAGGAAGAATTGGCGGCAATGAAAAGAAGAGTACAATCTTGAAAGATTTCAGAGCCATCACACCTCATTCCCATGTCTGACCATAAATAGGAGAGAGTAATAACTGTAAACACAATATTATAAATAAAAATAAAGGAATAGAGGATTACCATCAACCAAAAGCCCAGCCTAGATTAGACATTCATTATTATCCCCATATTGCAATTTTCCCTCTGTTTTCGGGTGAAACTTCCAGAATCCAGTTCACACATTATTACACCATTCCAATATCATATTGCTTTGCATATTATTATTTCTTTTCCAATGTACTGCAACTGCAATAAAAGATTGCAGTAACGTAGCTATTACCTACCAACAAAACTATGTGGCATACTCTGGATGCTTTAAACCTGTGCATATAAAACACAACACAGAAATTCGACTCACAGCTGCCTTATTTATTTTTTTATTTGTTTGCTGCAGTCTCTGTTAATTAAGATAGATGTTAACTAGGTGGCACTGTGTACTTGAAGGACTGAGCAGGACGTGCGCTCCCTCCTTTATGCCTGCATCTCACATTCCTTCAGCTCACATCCCTCAGGAGAGGACTACCAGGTGAGCTGGCTGTCACTCCAGACCACACTAATAGATCCTCCAGTGGCTTTTGTTACAGCTCATGTCATGCTATTAAAACTCTGTGCCTTGAAAATGACATAACATACATAGCTGAGACCTGTCAGCTCCAGGTAATCAGATGCTGCTCAGTTTCAAAAGCAGATGCAGATGAGACTGGCAATATAAATATGCAAATCACAATGGTCCCTTGTCAGCACCACTGTTCCTACCTCTAATGGCCCTCGTAGAAAGTCTGTTTGCTCAGCTCCTACTTCCAGTGCTACATCGACAGAAGCAAAGGGGCGGCTGGCCATCTGCTGTCGCTCCCGCATAAGTTGCTGATGAGGAAAAAATGATGTTTTAACAAAACATTAAAAAATGCACCAGATATTAGTCTGCCCTACTATACCTCCCATTAAAACATAAGAATGCAAATAGCATGCAAATAGTCATATTTGTACCATCAAACTGAGAAAGTTATACTAAATCATCATCATCTATGTTTACTCAAGAACCGAGCACAGAAGGCCATGGTGCCTACAAATGGTCTTGCAGCTTGAACTCTGACAAAATCTCCAAATGAAAGCTTCCCTCACTGACTGTGCTCTCTAAATACCTTTGCTATTTGTGCAAGTGGCAAGCAAATATGGAAAATTGTTGGTAAAAATAGTTGAAGTCTAATTCAACTGATAATGCAAGCATTAGAACACCTGCCAAGAACAAGTCCACTTGGCCATCAAATTTTCATATTTCACAACTATGCCAGATGGAGTTAATAGTGTTAGGACTCAATTTTATGCAGTGTCTTTTCTGCAGTTACTTTTACATGAAGAATAATGTGTCAGGATTGGGAAGGCTGCATCAGTCTATTAGAATACACTCAGCTATGCTCAGAGAGCTTGTATAATCCCTTCCAATCATACCAGAGTGCACAGAAGTCCCAAGCAAAACCACAAAGTTAACTCATATTTCTTCCTCAATGTGTAATTATAATGCTTATTAAAGCATGATGTATAAAAATGATGACCAGCACTAGATATTACAGATCTTACTTCACTGGTTCAGTGCAACTAATAAAAGCATTATTAAATATTTAAGGTGAATGAGTCATGCAATTCAAGCCATGTGTTCCTTCAGCTGAACAGGATGTCACAGCATCTTGAAGAGACAAAATGATTGCAAAAATGTTTTATTAGAAAAGATCTAAGTTTCATTTTCTTACTGTTTTTCTCCCTATTATACCTCTGGAAAGCTGAAAATACTAGAAAGTGGTATTTGAATGTAAATGACACTAGCACTGTGACATTCTGTTCATAAAAGCCTTTGAAAGAGTAAAAGGTATGCAAGCAAATATTTGCTGATGGCTTACTAATAAATACTCCTGATTTAAGGTCTGTTACAAAACAACAAACTCATTTTGTAATACTTCTCGTGCATTTGGCCTTGACCTTCCAGTCCTACCAACAACTCCGCAAAGACCACAAAGATTTAAAGCATAAAATACTGAATCACTACATGGCAAAATTACTATATCTAGCTGCTTTTCTTCCCCAAAATAACAAAAATTAAAGAGAACGGTGTTATTAGAGCAGTCCTGCCACATGGTACTCATTACAGTATTGTAAGTCTGCAGAGCTATTGGCAAGTGCTTACTTTTGAATGGGAAACTAAAGACTGTTTTAAACAAATAGAATTGCTTGGGGAAAGTACTTAAATGAGCAGAATAATCTGTACCCCAAATACACAAACCATTATTTAAAAGATTTACTTAATGCAGATCATAAAGAAATGTATATTTGATATGTTTGCTGCATTTTAAGGCCAGTAGGTTTCCTCAGCTCTGCTCCTGGTCAGGCATTCAGTAAAAGCTTTTAATTCACAGGACAGTCACTGTAATTTTCATAGTCTCTCATTTGAGAAGAGTACTATGAAGATTCTTAATTAGCTCAGTAAACAAGAATGAAAAGTTTAAAATGTTCGGCTGCCCATAAAGAGCTGCTGAGTTTGGCAGTCGAGCACTTCCACATCAAAGATAAGTGCCCTGTACAAAATACTGCTGCTTTCTGCTCAGCATTTTAAAGCTCCCTGTAAGGTGCAGAACAGGAAAAATTAGATGCAATGGAGAGAAATGCAGGTAGGTATTGTGATGTTCAGAATCAGTTTTGTGGCTGGAAAAGGTCACTGCCTTCCACCATCTGCAACTGTCCATGTATCGAGGCTGGGAAAAGACACAGTTCCAGTTAGAGGACATCTTGTGAGACAGATTATTGCATAGTGGGTGTCACTCAGGTGGGACACCCTGTGCTCCACCTTCCCGCTGTTTCCATGTAGCCCATATGGTTATGGGGAATTCCTGGCAACTCTCTGACCATGGCACTATGAGAAGGGCAAGAAAGCTCTTCCTTACCTTCTTCCCAGCAGTCAAAGAGATCAAAAAAACCCCAAAAACCCACACAGGTTTCATCACAATTGAAGCAGAATTAATACGGGATAGTGGAAAGTGGAACTGCAATGCTGTTACTTATATCCCCATGTCCAAAAAAATTACTGCATTTAGAAATCATGCAAACAAAAACTAAATATATACTTCTGCAGGAATTAGGGATATTCACATGGAGACAGAGGATAGACAAATATTGACACCTAGTATTTTAATATTTCCCAAAAATTTCATTTGTAACATTCAGAATGCAGGCACATGTCTAAAGACTCACTTAAAAGTATAAGAAATAAAACCCATTATCTTCTCAGTGTAAGGAGTTTCTCAGCATCAGGACTGAGAAATTCAATGAGCATTTATTTGACTGAGCAGACAACCGATTTCAAGTTCTACCATAATTTTAAATCTCATTAAGTAGAAGATTATTGACAAGATTAATTTTTTAGGCAGCTCTATTATTTTGCAGCAATTTCAAGGTATTAATTTATATCCTATTAAAGAGTTTTTCGTATCAAGTATAGAATTATAGCTGTCATCAGCGAAGAACAGTCAGATGTTAGGATACTATAAATTAGGTCCATTTCTCACTCAACACCCATATAATTTGAAAAAATTTCTTAAAAAACAACGATTTGGCATAATCAGTTCCCTATCATAGAAATATACATTTCAGCTGATTCTCCATGTACATGTAGACATCTTAGCCCTTAGATTATGGTAATTTTGAGTTTTGATGTGCTAGTCAAATAAGTATCTTTTAAATAGGACCTGCTTTCCCATCTAGAACTATATTACAAGAAAGTATTTTCATGCGTATGCAATTCAATTTTATTATTGATAAAAAAAATCTCATGGGGGATATTACTCCTCTGATCAATGCAGTTTGGAGTAAATGAAAATGTTCCATAGTATTTTGCATAAACTTCTGTAGGGAAATGTTCTTATTTAGGTAGAAATGGTTTGATTTTTTTTTTCTTTTGGTTGATAACATTTAGATGTGGTTTCAAAATACTTTAATGTCCACATTGTATTCATGTACAACAAAACACCCAAAGCGAAATACACATTATCGTGATTTAATATTAACAACTAACAGAATACAATATTTCAGCAATCTCAGGCTGACATGTTCCAAGTGTTTTGTATTTTAGGGATTCTCCTTCTTTGTTTTTCTTGGTCTTTTCTTTTTCTTTTTGGGTTGTGTTTTTGTTTTGTTTTGTTTTGTTTTTTTTTTTACTTGGTCTCTCACTTGGAATTGGCTACAGTCCTGACTTTTTTTTCAATGCTCTCCTCTTCCCCTTCCAGCCATAACTTCCCTGGAAAAGCCCTGATTGAAAAAGTCTAATAAAGTGCATGAGACATTAGGAACTAGGACAGGTGTACTTTCTCTTTGTTATACAGTAACAGACATTTTTGAGAGACTGATAGATTAGGAAAGCTGAAAAGGACGAGGCCATTTCAGTGCCTTAATAGGATGAAGAGTGAAATCCTCTCAATGATCTTCCTGTTGCTGTCTGGCACCTCTAATGGGCTACCTTAGCCCACTGGCAAGCAAGGTACATGTTGGAGTGTATCACGAAGGGTACACAAGCAAGAGCATGTGCCCAAGTTCATGGGGCAGCTTGACAGCTGGCGTGGGGATAAGAGGTGGCAACACCAGTGAAAATGTCCAGGACAGTTCTGGCTGCCAAAAAAATTATAAATGTTTTCCTTTTGGCTTTTTAGAGCCAGACAGTCTTAATACATTATTCCAGAAGTAAGAGATTATATGGCAGTTGAAAGGCGCCTGTTATTTTAATAACAGCAACAACTGCCTAGGTTTTCTCTGTTCACGTCTTAGATGTGTTTGTTTTTTATCTAGATCAGATCACTATCAATGATGTACCAGGACGTCCATGACTTTGTCAAGGTGAGTATTCAAAACCATGAAGGATGGCAATTCTGCCTCTCTCTGAAAACTGCTGTCTAGTCCTGTGCTACACAACCCTCCTCGTGACAAAGACTTCCCAAACATCTAATTTGAAATTACTATTCTGCTTATTCATCCCTCAGCTCTGACTTGTCTGCAGTTACAACTTGGTCTCCTCCTATGCTCTTTCTGTGCTGTCAGCTGCTGATGGGAGTAACATCAAAAGGCAACAACAGAAGCGCTAACAACGCCATGCATTAAATCTTCGTTTTACAGGAAAAGCATTCGCAAGGAGAAAAAATGTCAAAACCTCGTGGAGAGTTGCCTTGACTCATTTCTGATCACATTGCATTCGACAAACTCCAAAACTTAAAAAAAAATAAAAATGTATGTAAGTGGGCAGCCCTGCAGAACCAGAGCCACTATAACCAATGCAATTCAGCCACTCGTCGTAGATTCTGGAGGGATCTTACGGCCACGTCGAATCAACAGAAGTAACTTATATGGGCTTCTGTGATTACACCGGGCTGAGTGGATCACAGGCATTTTAGTTAGAAACACAATTTAATTATCTTCAAAAATCTTTAGTTCTCGTTTTCAAACTGAATTATACATGGTGATATTTCAATGAAGGTCTGATTATTCACTTTAATTTGCAGAAGACAAAGCTTGCCTCCTCTGTAACTTTTCTTATTGGAACTCTTGATGTTACAAATCTCTTTAGATTAAATTGGCTATTTACATAGCTGGGAAGGAGAGCAATTTCTTATTTACATGTTGAATAACCTATTTGACTTTGTTAATTTCTGAATCAGCTGCTTTCACTGGAAAGGCATCTCATAGTCACTAAACTATTTTGTTGGGGTTTAGATGAAAAGCTCACCAATCCATGGTTGTGGGAGATGCAGCGATTTTAAGAGATTAATAAAAGTTGGCATAGGAAACCAAGCAGCAGGAATAGCCACAGTTATGACAGTAGTCCAACAATCTGGGTTCATTCATCCTCTCTGTCATGAACTTCCTAAATAATCATTTCCCTCTGCCTCATTGCCCACTCTGCTAAGTGGAAAGTGCATTCAGGTAGGCAATGAGATATTACAATGATGGGCATAGTATAACATGATATTTGCACTGCAAAACAGTCCGTGGAAACTTCCTAAGATAGCAGGGCCTATTCCATGCCACTTTCTTTTAAAATTGCCTGAAGAAAAGGTGCTCTCAGGCATGTGCAAAGGTCTACCATGGGGAAAAAAAAAATGAGAGGAGTTACACTTCTTGTCCTAGCTTTACAGAATAAAATAAAGGGTTATTTAAACTAGACATAGTCCAGCAAACAACAGCTAAGACATACTTAAAATACAGTGTACATATCTCCAAAAAAATAACAGTTCCAAAGGTCAAGTTTTTATGTATCCCTTTTGGAAACCAAATACCAGTCGTCTGCAATTTTCCTTGAACAAATCAAAAATGAGAAAAAAAGATGAGCCCTGAAAAGGTCATTTTGTTGCTAGATCCAGGGTACAGATATTTAATGTATTGCACATTAGGAAGCAAAGAACAAAATAGGAATCTATGGTGACTTCAGGTTTTGGAACTTTTTGATTCTGGAATAGAATTCCCAGCTCTAAAACACTCTACATATGAAAAGCTGCTTATTACAATGGAAATGGCACCCTGGGTTATGCTTATTTGCCAGTAATTTATGGAGGATCATGTTACAACAAAGTTGTGATTGATCCTTCATAATTTTCCCTAAAGATTAATTTAGCATAGGAAGATTTTTGGATGCTAAGAATCAATAATAAGCTCAAAATTCAATTCACTGCTTTAAAATTTAAGAAGCGCTACACAAGACCTAATCCTATTATCTCTTTCTCTTAGATCACTAGGAATCCATGCACATCTACACAGTTCTGTAATCGTTAATATTTTAAAGGTTCCTAAAGAGGTACTTAAGTCTTTCTGTAGGCCTTGCTAACCCTGGAATTGCACTCTTATCCCTAATCAGGTGGGTTATCCTTCCAGCCAGCTGTTGAATATTTCGCTGTTAGCCAGCAGACCCATTTTCAGCTGACAGAAAACTTCTAAAAATGCTTGTTCTGCAAAGGAATTCTACGTACAGAGAAAAAGAGAGTCAGATCCACTAATTACAGATGCTGTAATGTTTCCACAGAAGACATTCTGCTGTATTTGTACAAGGACAGTTATTTATAAGACAAATTGAAATATGTCTTAAAATTAATTATTTCAGGATTTGAAAGAGTGATTCAAATATCATCTTATGCAAACTGGAACCTGGTCATTTACAATGATGCCACATAAATAATGCTTTCAAAATGTCTTCTAAAGACTAACACTGATAGCATAGTAGTCAAAAATGTAAGTGCCAGCTTTATAAGGGAAATAGAGAGTGTGAAACTTCCTTACATTAACAAAATCTCAGTCCTTCCTATCAACATTATTGTGCTACTGCTTTTGACATGAGGCACCATGAATATTGTCCATTATTATCACAACAGTTAAAAAACAGCTTTAGTTATCTATCTTGGACAACAGGTGTCAAGATGATAATGCCCAGCTCTTCCTAAAGTGATTCAAATTGCTGTAAAGATTGTAAAAAATTTTTCTAATAAAAGAAACTGGGCAAAAGTGGCACCCCATGAGATCTCTCTGTCCCCCTCTTTGTGCTCCTACACAAAGGCAGGTTGCCATGTGATTCTGATTCTTCTAGCAGACATATGTTTCTTAAAAAGGCCACAGTAGTGGGGATTCCACAGGCACACCAGAAGTCCAGAGCTCCTGATGATCCCCATGCTGGAAAGGTCTTTTCTAAAATCTAAATTAAATCTCCATGCTGACATTTAAGCCACTTGCTTCTTGTACTGTCCACAGTGGAGACCATTCTCTGTCTACGAGTGAGAAGAAATCCCCAACAAAAGTCCCTTGTCCTTTACAGGAGCTCTTTATAAATTGGAAGTGTTCCTTTAACCTTCTCAACTGTAAACAAACGTGGGTATGTAAATGTTACCTCAACGCTCCTGCTCCCACTTTCAGTGCTTCCCTCTGTCTCTTAAATCAACACCAGTCAGATGCCAGCAGAAGCCCATTTGATACACCTTTCCCTTTCCACAAGGAGCAACTTATAACTAACTACTCCAAGAATACACTTGCACATTTCATTTCATATTTATCTAAAAGGTCTGCTAGTCTGTTGTATTAAGAAGTTAGTTTGGCTTGACACAACTTGTGCTAGAAAAAGCAAACATTAAATGATTCTCATATCTTCACTTTTTTCTACATTCCTATGCATTATATAAAACTTGTTTATCCCAGTACTTTCTTACGAATTATTGATAAATTAGCTAATTGCCCAGCCCTTCCTTTTCCCTCTTCTTTCCTAAGATAAGAATTAAAATCTTCCTTGCCTTGAACCTCGTTTGTCCCCGCTGAAGTCTCAGAACCCTTTCAGGTCTGGGATCCCACAGGTGCTTAGCCAATTTTCTTAATACTCTAAAATAAATTTAATCAGGTTTTGCAATCTGAAAATATTTAGCAAGTATTCTCCTACCCATCTTTCTACTTTACTACTTGATATTGTATTCCTTTTTGACTGTAGGTGTTTACAGACTTTTAAGGAGGTCTTAATTAAAGCACTTTTAAATAGAGCCTTTCCTAGCACACAGAAAGTCAAAAAGAAAGAGGAGGCATACCTACTATTCTTTTAAAGAGAATTTCAAGTGCGGGACAAGTATATTTTAATTTGCAAATTATATCAATGCATTTTTTAATCTATAAGACAACAAAAAGAGTAGGCACTGGATTTGTTTCTTACGTGAACTGATGTGAAAACTTGCAGTCCACATTATAATGACTGAATTGAAGCAATGCCAATTTATAAAAAGCTGAAGTTTCTGAAACATATCTGGACCCTAGACCACATAGTCACTTCATGCAAACAAAATCATCTTTTTTTTTTTTTTTTCAGACGACTTGGAATCCACGGCTTATATTTACTTTCCTTCTTCTTTTCTTAAATTAAATTGTAACATGTAAAAATTATGAAAGAAGATAAATAAATATTACTGAGCAGAAAAACTGGGCTGTACTTCAAAAAAGGTGAGGTTTGCCTTTTTTATTACCTCTAGTTCTTTAAACAATCTATTATTTGAGATTACTGGCACACGGATAAAGTGACAATGTAAATGAAACATTTTAAGTGCAGCATCACTGCCAATTAGACAACAATTCCAAAGTGGTCCTTTAGAAACTACTTAAAGCACAAACCATGTTACCATTAAGGAAGGTAAACTGGTGATGTACCATTGACTGACTGATGCCTTTAAATGCTTGCAAGCTTTAATTCTTGGAGTATTAAGTCAAATAATCATCATTTTCACTGCCTTACAAAGAGGAACAAAAAGAGGTACTCTTACCAGTATTCCTGCCTGTCTCACAGCGGAAATTCCCTGATCCACATGAATCCTCAGTATTAGGGGCTGAATAGCCTGGCTATTACAAGCTGCCTGGGCATGCCACAGTATCTTATGCTACTGTGTAGGGCGAGTCAAGGTCTTCTATACAATCCTTACAACATTTAACCCTGTGTTACTTGGTTACCAACTCTCTTTTCGCTAAAAAAAATGAGACTCATTCTGCCACTGATAGCTTTTTTTAGCTCGATTGCCACATCCAGAAGCTTTAATACCCACTATTTTTCACATCAACCACTCAATTGTGAATCATTAGTAAAGACATAATTTTAAGATATAGCCAGGATCAGAAAGTGTGCGCGGGGGGGTGGGGGGGAAGTCTGTTCACTCAGAATGTCCAGAAAATCTTTGTACCAAATCCCATCCACCTGGCTTTTTCAGAGAGGAGGGGTTCAGCTAATCCACATAAAACTAGGATACTGAAACCTGGGTGCTTGTCCAAAGAAAAATTCCAAACTTCACAGATTTGCTCCCCATGCATAGCACATTCAGGTCAGCAAGAATTTGGCACACAGTGCCCCTGAGGATGGCATGTGGCCACAGCCAGCTCGTTCTGGGCAGGGCAGCAAACGGCTTCGGAACAGATGCACTTGTGCTGTTTGATGAGAGTAATAATGTGAATTAAAGCAGCTCTCCTTTGTTCATGTTGTTTCTAAGTTTGAAACGACTGATTTAGCAGATGGGAGATGTTGCTAAAGAATACTTGAACAATAATTTGATGGCAAAGGTTTCCACTGCTGCTATAGAACTAAGGAAGCAAGGCCATTGACCATCGCTTACCTTTAAAAGAAACCAAGGAACCGAGACAGTTTGCTCTGTGTTCAAGTATCTTGAACAGGAAAGTATGAAACCCAAGAAACCGCTGATTTAAGGAAGTCTGAAACTTGCAATATTTTAATTGAGAATTATTTTTAGAGCTGAATTGCTACCTAGTAAGCTCCAGGTAAAAGGGACTAGAACCTATCAAATCTCCTAAAATATTGAAGCTACATCAGAATTTCAGAAATAGAGGGTTTTTCAAGAATTAAACAGCCTAATCCTGCAGTTTAAAATCCAGTTCTGAAATAAGAAGCACAACACTAATTCCAAGAGACTGCCTTGGCCATATCTGTAGCAGCAGCAGTCAGGTTGCTATTCTATTCATCTTCATAATAATTTTGTGCACAAACCAGCCGTAAACAAGGAAATCCAACTTGCCCAGTAGTGTTCCTACTAGGAGTTGTACCAGTCTGTGTGTGTGAATACTCTATAGATTAGAAAGACACACTGTGAAGAAGTTAATCCCTCACCGCTGCCACACTGAGACTTTCAATATAAAAGTGACAGAGTGTAAATCAAAGCACTCTGGCATTTTGAGCTCCAGTCAGACTGCTTCAAGAGAGAGAAGTGGGACGATTTAGAGTTCATCAATTATATCACATCAAATTAGCCTCTATCACTGGCTTGGCTCGACAGCTTTCATCTATTCTAATTTACAACAGAGAGGACAGCCAAGTACAGGAGGGTGGCAGTGACACAGTCAGAGGGAAGCACAGCACTTTTGTGTGGCAGGAATGGAAGGCTCTTCTGGACAGCCACTCCAGCTGGGTCAACACTCCAGCCACTTCTAGTTCTTTCATTTACTTTGATCCAACAACCCTCAGCTCATCTAAGGAAGCAATGTGCTAAACATATTTGTAGCAGTTCTGCAGTCACTGCCTTTCTACCCTGTTCTCTATACATCTGCCTTACACAGTGATTTAACTGTGCAGTTAAATCCTTAGAACAGATGAGTACACCAGTGGAATGCTATTGTAACTGTATGTGGTTAGGACATAGGTTAGCTATCTCAAAGCAAAATTGCTATCTGTAAATTGTTGGAATTTTCCTTCCAACTGACAGACTTTAAATTTGAATTTGCTATGGTTATTTGAAGACACTGACAGTGCAATAACTTAAATCACAGTGAAACAAGGGAAAGCATTGAAGAACTTCACACAGATATAACTTCACGAAACATTTTATATTAAGAATTCATCCCTTTGCTATGGATGTGATCTTAAGCACTGTGCATCATTCAAATTGCAGTTTAGAGGCTTAGATGGATTCAAATGGAAACCGGGCCTTATGTTAGCCTTCTGCATAGTGGGGAATTTGAACAAGAATGAATAGCCAGCTTTACTCTTTCTATCCACAGTAAATACTAAGAAAGAAACAAAAAGAACAAAAAGACAGTTTTCCACATAGCATCCAGTTTCCTCCTTCTCCTCAAACCCTCCCAAGTTTTTTAACACAGGCAAGTGAAAATAGGAATTTTAAAATGCACGTATTGCAGTGATTACTTGACCAGGATGAACAGGGACTTCCAAAAGTATATTTCCATACTCTTCCATCACGCTTTCTGTGCATATTTGCATTACGTGCTTGTCGCTTTTACCTGCTTTCCTCTCATATGGCCCATTTCCAAATCAAATACTGCAAGCTTTAGGCAAATCAAGGTCATCTTTCCCATTCCTTTACTTCCTTCCCAAGCCTGACTTTGCTGGTAGGATTTTAAGTAGTGAACTACTAACAGGATTTTTATGGCAGTCTTAAAGGGTTTTTTTAATAATTGTATCAGATTAAAATGCTTAGGGACAAGTAAATTATCAGAATTTCTGACTGCTAGTTTTTAGACCTTCACATGATATTAAGAGTGAATAGTTCAAGCAAAATCTTAGAGACAGTATTATCTTTTACCTGGAATCTTAATTGGTTTCTTTTTATATGCAGTCTTATAGAGTTTGTATAAAGAGCAAATGAATACAACTCAATGTATTCATGATTTTCCTCCTACAAAAGTGAAAATATTAGACATTTTTATATTCTTCTACAATATGCCCCTTTCTGCATAGGAATATTTTACCTGCATTAGAGAGAGCCCTCATTTTTCAAGAACATGGACTTGTTTTCTGTTATTTGTTCCAGCTGGAGATATATTGGTTTAAAATGTCAGGGAACCTGACATGTGTTAATGGTTTTTTTGTATGGGCATCTGGTAAATGCTATCTAATCTACATCACCATAATGTGTGAGACAGCTGGAATTTTCATTAGTTGAAATTTATTTACCAAGAAAAAAACCAATAGCATCCTTAATTGGAAGACAAAAGAAACAAAGATATTATTTATGAGTCAAAGGTGACACACATCTCAATGATTTTCCTCAACAGACCTATATCTATCACAATGCATGCAAAGCAAGGACTTGCCCTCAGGGGCTTCTTAAAAAGAGCATGACAACTCTGATTTGGCTAATTAATTCTCCCCACTTATTTGGAATTGAGGGAAATACTCTAAAAAGTAATGCTCCAACCCTTCAACATAAATTTTGATTCTCTTAATCAGGGCTGTGGTGGTTGCTTGATTATTAACATGAAAAAAGATATTTCTTGATTACACGAACTTTGTCATTTAAATAGATGTGTTTTAAAAACCATACATGAATTAAAGACAATATTCACCTCTGCAGGGAGACATTTATATCCTCCCTCCCATCTCACTGGGGACCAGCAAACTTTCTGTATTTTCCTGTGGGTGAGGAACCCTGTCAGCATCAGCTCTAGCACAGGTTCAATGTGCCGAATGCCAGCAGGTAAGCCGAGCACTCCGTGGAGGAGGCAGCTCCTGCCTGTGAAGCAAGGCTCAGGCTCCTGCCAGTAAAAGTGAGCTGAAAAACCACACCTGTGTGAAGTACAAGAGCAGTGGTGGGGTGTGATGACCTGAAAGGATTCTCTGATCCTTCCCTGCCACTTCTAGATAGGGGTGGACTACAGTAGTCATTCAAGGTACTACAGGAAAACCTTCTGGGTAATACCTCCATTGCAGCTTCCCTGCACTGGTGGAGAACTTTCTCCATCAGTGTCCAATGTTTTTGACAGTGCTTGGGAGAAATTATTCAGGTTTGGCACTGGGAATGGAGTACATTGCTAACAGGTCCCAATGGCCTCAGCTGACGCCATCAGAAGAGAAAGATGTTTTTCCCTCACCAGATCAGGTGGGGTTGGCAGCTCCTCATCCACTAGGAATCATGCTTTTATTGCTCAATACAACTATTTCTTATGCCCAAACTGCACACTAATGTGGAAAGTCCAGTTTGGAATCAGCTTGGCATTTTTGGGATATGGGTCTGAAAGACAAGCATTGATTATGATTTTTCCTATATGCAATTTCAACGTTTGTATGAGGTGAGGGCAATGTGAAAATCTAACAGCAAGGAAAGACCCCGTGGTGACAGGCAAAGGGATTATTAAACTGAGTATTACTAAATTAAGAATGTACACAGCCGCAGATTCATCATATTGTGTTCTTTATGTTCTATATGGCCATTTTTGAGGGTCAGTTCATAGGAGCTACTTTTTTTAACATTTTATGAATACTATGATGAAGCAGGAAGTGTTTTAATACTTTTGGTTTTTCTGACAATGTATATATTTAGCATGAATTGCCAATATCCATGATTCAAATACAAAATTCCACTCTATATAAGTACTGCAAAATGGCTGTTTGACATTTACTGCTCGCTCTGTGTTCCAACATGAAAGGTGGGCAAACAACACTGATAAATTTGGTTTCATACAGGGATACTCTTGCACCTGCAAACCACTGATTGTAAGACTACAGCCTTATTAGAAAAGAAATATCAATAATTTTGAAAAAAGATTTGAATATTTGCCTTGCTTTCTAATTTATCAGCATTTTGATTCCCTTCTGTTTGAATTCTCAAAATGAAGCTTATGATTTCAACAGTAAAGATTTGCTTGCAGTTATGTTTCACTGGCCTTTAAAATAACATGCTTTCGTTCCTGTCCTACAGGCAAAAGTCGTTTCAGACTTTCTCAGTCTTTGATGGAGGGAAATTTTGACCTAATTTTCTGACTCTTTAAAGGCAAAAGATGTCAACAATTTTTAAATATGTCTTTTTTAAATGCAAGTGCAATAAAAGAGGATTCAAAATAAATATATAAAAATTGTGATATATCAGGTTATTTTCTTTGCTAGTGGAATAGGTCATATCCCACAATCTTTCATGTGACTGTACTAACAGTTTAGATACATAGTGACTATATTAATTCAAATAATTTAAGAGTATATACTTTTTTTTTATATTATATCTGTTCGTATCAGAGTCCTCCTGGGTTTTTTTCTGATAGATGCAAAAATTTTTAAAATATATACCTTAAATTGCCTTCTTATCTGTAGTACCTCTTCCTATTCTGAACATAAAATAGGTCCCTTGTTGAGGGCCCAGTATTTCTGGCCATCAGTTTACATGTGCTCCAGCATGGATTTAAAAATATAGTTTTATTTTAAAAGTTATGACTTCTTTGATTGCAAAAGAACAGTTTATATTATTTAGCAGTCAACTCAGAAATTAATGGTCTATATCTGAATTAGTCCAGAGGAAAAAAAAGTCATTGGAATTCACAGATGCTGGAGCACAGATCCATGTACACTAAACACTTCAGCTGCTTACTCCTCTTTTCTTCATTTATATTCAATGAGTTAAGGCTTCCTGCAGCTGAGTGCCTCAATTATTATTATTATTTTTTAAGTTCTTGAATTCTGAATGAACACAGCAGAGATCAGGTCCTTCCCTAATCAGGTTCTGCCTGATTTTCATGAACACATACATCGTGGGAACCACACAGATAGTGAGAGCTGGCGTCACTCACACTGACAAGGTCCAAGATATGCTAAACTGAATCAAGTACACCAGAAATAAAGTTAATGATGAAAAGCAGAATCAAGGAAAATGCTCAGCATGAAGTGCAAAAATGTCACATTCCTTTTTCTCAGATGTTTACCTCTTATGCATCAATGTGATTAAACAACCTGTGATGGTTTTGGCATTCCACACCTTATCAATGAAAGGTCCTAATTTCTTAGTTTTCATTTAATGATAAATTCTGATTTGTTTCTGATAAATTTTAAATTCTGTTTCTGCAAACATTTTTGCCTTCAGTCATGCATAGACAACATGGAGACATGTAGATATTATTCTACGGTTTGATTTACCTTGTCTTGAGCATTAACACAACAAAATATTTAATGAGTTAGAGGGTTTTGTATAAAGGAAGACTCTCCAGTATTTAGAAGTACTTAAAACACAGTTAAATCTCATGGAATAAAAATGTTGCCATTACATTTTCATCCCCTACCTATATTGCGCATCTAAATAGGTTTTATGTGGAATAATTGGAATAAAAAAAAAATTTTTTTTATTCTAATGTAAAACATGTACTGAATACAGTTATTTTAGTGGCCACAACAGCACACATAATAATTATACCAGCACTAACTGCAATTCCAGGTAGGAAAGGATTGCAGGATATTGGCATTATTCTTTCCCCCAGTGTACAGTGGGTTGCTTCAAACACTGAGTTAGGCCTAGCATATATAATATAACTTTTTTTAGTAAGTCAAAGTATGGCTTACACAGAGTGAACACAAACAATTTACATGCATGTAGGTATCCAAAATGTCATGTATTCTATTTAATTCCAATGCATATTAGGCTTTCACTGCTGAGCGAACAGGACTTTGTAATACAGCTGGAGAGTCAACTGAGGAGTCATGTTGGCTACAGTCTGCTGGACAAGCCAAGACACTGCGAGCCCGTTTCCTCTTCTGCAAAGAGGAAAGTCAAAATACACAACGGAGAGCAAAGACAGGGCAAAGCTCAGGCTAAACCAGAGAACACAGTCCTGTATTATGCATGACAGTGGGTAGTGATGCCAAGCCCTCCAGTCAGACAGACAGAAATGCACGTTTTGGATGCAGGGAATCCTGTTTGCCCTGCACAGTACAGAACTGTAGCAGCTGATCCAAGGGAAGATACTTTACCAGCACGTAACCCAGCTCTGGAGCTGGGCACAGATGAGAAAGAGCAACACTTCATGCTGCCTGGAATTCCAGCTTTCAGAAGGTATAGCAGCCTTCTGAACATTTCCGAGGTCAGTGTCCTCCTGGCCCAAACCCAAACAATTCAACTTTTCATCCACTCATTGGAAATTTTCCCTGAAATATCTGATTTCTCATATAAAGCTGACATTTAGATAAAGCATTATTTTTGAAAAGAAAACTATGCTATTTAGCTTTACTAACACATACTGAGAAACATTTGATGTAGGGATCTCTGCCATAATTTCAAGGATTTTACTCATTCCATACATCGTTTGAAGTCATTCAGAAATGTTTCTGATCCTAATGTGCATCAAAGAATTACGTGAATTGTTCTGCAGAAAATAAACAGAACTGATCTGTGTGGAGTAAGACATAGACCAGATGAGAAATGACACCCAGTTTACTGAATTTACTTTGGGAATTTTTTGTTAATCTTATATTTCCAGGCAGTGGTTTAACATAAAAACTGCAGATTGGTAGCTCTGATTCAGCCGTACAAAATAGCTCGCACATTTTCCTCTCTGGGGGCACTTCTTCTCCGGAAGCAAACTCATTTAATGTCACCTCAGCTGCCACTGGCAAACTCACCAGCAGTGCAGAAGAATCAAGCTGTGATGGGTCATGAAGCAAAAACAGAAGCTGGACCTACAGTTTACTACATGCAAGAAGGGCTTCTAACATCACTTCACCTGGACATAAACTACATTTAATTTTCAAGGAGTAAACCTTGATCCAAAACCTTATTGTGGGCCAGCTGTGGTGTCAGCTGCATTTCTCAACGTAAATTTACTTATATAAAAGAATTGTCATCAGTGATGGTACTATATATATACGTGTGTGGCTCCATGCCGAATGCTTTTTCAACAGTTTCATACAATTTCTAATAAAATGTCCAATTTTTTAGCCACATTAAGAAATCCACATGGATAGCAAGTTGCCACAAATTCCTCAAAAAACAGGGCAGTACTTGTGGGCATATATTGCTATTTCTGCTAAAAATCACACAAGGCTTTGGTGCAAAGGTTTGCAGACATCAACTACAAAAGTGAAATTCTCCTTAAATATCTGGATTTCCACAGAGGTGGTTTTGGGGGGCTGTGTTTTAGCTTGACGCTGTGAACAACTGTGTTCTGTTAGCCTCAAACTACTAGTGCACAATACAGAGCTTGGCTACTGTGCTGCTTAATGCAAAATGACATGGTACATTATTTGCCACATCAGGAAAGGCTGAAACTATGCCCTAAGGCAAAACATCCTGAGTCATAATTATTCAATTATGATGCTTAAGATCATCCACTGTTGTGTGAGCGCTGTGAAAACGAGGCATAATGAAGTGGGTTACACCAGATCTGGCATTTCACCCTTCTGTTTGATCATGCTGACTTTGGGGATTTAACTGAGTTCTGTTGTACAGTTCTGTGAGGTTTATTATTATTTCCATTTTAATATTAAACTAGAAAATGTCTGAATATGTTATGGCAGTGTTTCATGCCATATTAAAAAAAAATAGTATTTACAACCTATCCAAAAGAAACACATATATACTTAAAATACTTAAAACTATCTTTAATCTAGGGAGCTAGAGAAATAGAAGAATTATTCATTCATAATTATTGTCAATAAAACCAGCACATTCTGATCTGTACAAGACTGTCCATTTCTGTATTACAATGCACTACTGTGAATACAATCATTGGGGAATGTTATGAAGAAGAGAAATTATAGAAAAACTAAAAAAAAACAATCAGCCAACGAAACAGAGACTATAACCACAAGGATGCCTCCGCAAAACAAAAGCAATAACAAGTAAGAAATGAACGGAAAATGTTTACAAGATTCTTTCTCAGCTGCCCAGCTCTCTTATAACCAATTTAAAACATATTTAATATTGCATGTAAGAGAACTCATAGGCAGCAGCAGCAGGGCTCTCAGCTAATCCCCCTCAGAAAACACATTGCAGGAAGGAGCCATTTCCACCCTGGCACAGCCCGAGGTGGGAGCTCGGGGGGCAGGTGCCGTGCCCCCGTGCCCCTCCTGTCCTCCTTTAGGTGCAGATAGTACAGTAACCTGCTCTTCTGCTACGATGCCTCTTCTCTGTCTCTTCTCCCTCAGAAAGGGCAGATTTGGGATGGGTTTGCTCCTCCCTTCAGAAACAGCAGACCCCTCTGAGGGCAGGGTTTCCTTGCCCTGTGACCTCAGAGACGTGTTGCTCTGAGTTTTTGCAGATGAGAAGGGGTGTAGGAGCACGTTGTTCTGCACTCCTTCACGCCTCCACCTCCCTGGTGGCACCTCACAATGCAGAACCACAGAATACCCTCTGGCTTGGAAGAGACCCACAAGGACCATCGAGTCCAGTTCCTGACCATGCACAGGGCACCCCGAGAGGCACACCATGTGGCTGAGAGGGTTGTCCAAACAATCCCTGCACTCTGGCAGGTTTGAGGCCATGACCACTTCCCTGGGAAGGCTGTTCAGTGCCCAATCACCCTCTGGGTAAACGACCTTTTCCTGATAGCCAACCCAAACATTCCCTGACACAGCTTCATGCCATTAAGGATGGTACAAGGAGACCAAGCTGTGCACTCGGTGGTGGTACACTGTTTGGGTTGGTTCAGCAACAATTCCTTCAGTTTAGGAATAGAGAAAACAAGAAGAGCACCCTTTGTTGGACCCCACCTGGGAGCTGCCTGTTGGACACCGCAAGTCAGGTACTCAGAACAAAAGAAAAAGTAAGAGATTTAGTCACCTCCATGAAAATGGCTTGAATAGCAAAAAGAGAAAAGCTAAAATTTCCTGTTCTTCTACTGTGACGATTATGAGAAAAGAATTATATATACAAAAAAAAAATCATAACAATATTTTCCTCCTCATAGATAACACTCAAATAGGAAATAAATACACTGAAAATATGCAGACATTTCTGGAATGACAAGGTTTTCCCAGGATTCATACACAGACCATACCACTACAGTAGATATTGCTCAATGCATACAGAAACATATACGCAGTAGTAACTCTCCACAGAAAATAACGCTTTGGAAAATTTAATCTGGTTTCTTCTTAGCTGTGGGACAGAAACTATGTGGATTTTAATAGAATGCTGAAATAAATTAAGACTACAATAAATACATGTACAGGTAGATGTCTACATTAAAATAGCACTTAAAGTGTAAAGCCAAAAAAGGGGGTAAAAAGCAATTTAGCTGAAGAACAAGGATTTCAGGTATTAATTTACTGCCACTGATACGAGCCTACAACTAGCACGAGCACAGAAGAGTTCCTATGCAAACAAGGAAGACAAGCTAGCCCTACTTTCCCTGCATATGTTCAATAAAAGGCAAACATAATATCATGGGATGAGTAAAAAATCTACTCACCGATTTTTGTAGTGTAATGCTTTAAAAAACTACAGGCATTTAAAATCCAGCACTTACGGTACAGAGAAACCAACTGGGATATATTCTTAAAAGTGACACGATACTTGCCTCTGACATTATCCTGTGAAACATTTATTCAGGGTCTGTGGCTTTTGATAAAGGCTCAGCATACTGCCGCTGTTCTCCAATTTATTCTTCAGGTTTTTGATCTGCCTGCTGATTATCTCTGAGCCAGTGGTTCAGAATCGGAGTTTTCCCATCCTGTATATTACCACCAGTAAATTCCTAATGGAGACAAGTCTCAGTGGATGATCCCACCTTCTAACAGCATCCGACATGGTTTGAACAAGACCAAGGCTGCTACAGCAACACAACAAATGAAGGCTTTTATGTCAGAATTCATTCCTTGCAGCAATGGAAAAATTACTTTGGGTTTACAAGCAACAATGAAGTAAGAATCTTCTCATATGCAACAGTGCTTTTAGACATGGAATTAAACACAGTGCACATGCGCTTATCAAGGGACTCTGCTACTTCAAGTATTTCTAGGCAGAAGAGATGCAATCAAGTTGCACCCCTCCTTATTTTGGCATGTGTTACACAAGAGCAGGGCACTGGTTAAAACCCTGACTCAGAAAAAGATTAATTGGCATCTGCCTTCACTTTTCTGAATGTGCAAGAAGGCGGCGTGGATGCCCTCAGGTTAATGAGGAATAAGTTGAACAGGGAGAAACACTGGAATTAAATTCACATTAAGGTGTTGTGTGAAGAACTTTAATGAAAGTAACATGGACGGAGTGCCCTTGTACCGTCCATTTTGTGAGACAGTCAGTATTTATTTAGATAGACTCTAGAGTAATTCAATTAAAATGCAGTAATTCGAAAGAAATCAGACCAGTAAAGGACAATTAACAGCACACAGAGGTATTCCTCACTCACATATTTGTAAATAAAAAAACAACCGTATGTGAATATTTACAAAACTAGCAAAAAAAATCAACACTAAGGCCCACTTTTGCAAAGCTAGAGTACTAATACAATGGTAGGCAGCAGAAAAAGGAGGGGACTAAGACTCCAATAATAGTCCAGTACTTTTTATTTTGGCAAAGCCAAATGATTACAATTTCTGCTGATCTCCCCTGTATATTATCATTTGTTCTTTTTCATTAGCTCTGCCTCTACAGCAGTAGCAGAATGGGAAGCAATGTGTGAAGGCAAGAGAAATGCAATTCTTCTAATAAAATGAAAGTAACTACCATTTCACCTAACACGGTTGCTAATAGAGGCAAAGCCCATCGTCACGGATGTTGACTGCACATAATCTACTCGCTTTAAAGTTGAATTTAATTATATTATTATTTTTATATACAGTATATGGCTTAAAAGCCATGAGCCAGGACTTCTCTGCATTAGCTGTTGTGCAAACAAAGAAAAGAGCAGGTTTATGGTCCAGAGAGTTTATATTACAATTTTTAATTTTTGATGAAGAGGAAAAGATAATCTGAATGAGGCGTTCAGGCATTCAAAAAAAGAAAGCATTTAGCTATATAATGCAGCTTCTATTACAATTCTCAGTCTGTGTTCAGAAAACGGCATTACCAGATACACTGAATGTTGCTATAAACTGGCAACAAAGAGGATAAAATTATCTTTAGGTGTAAATGCTTAACCTACTACTAACCTCAATGGAATAATGCCTGTTTAAAAGAGAATTTTGACCCACTATCAAGAAAAGGTGACAGCAGGAAAAAAGAATACAGCCAAACAAAACCCACACACAAAGCCAACAGACTGTAAATTACTAGCATCCATTAAAAGAATGCTTTTTCCTATAATTCCAAAACTAATTTTACTTCAAACTAAAACAGAAGTGGTAATTACCATTACTGCTTAACTGCTATTTTCAGGACCCAACATCTCCCTGAAGATTCCAGGTTGGTAAAAAAGAAACCTAGTAGTGCTTTCTGTGCTTTTCCAGGAGTAGAAATACTGAATCGTCCCTTTGTCTTCCCAAGATCCTTATTTGCTGCCTTTAAAGGACAGCTCTAAATTCAAAACAAAATAAACTAACCATTTTTCAAGTTACTAAGCACAAAATCGAGTTAAATACATCACTACAAGTTCTATATCTGGACAGATTATAAAATTATGTAAAATTATAAAATTTCTTGAAAACACTAAAACCATAAGGTAGATGTTATTTTACATTAAAATGTAGCACATGACATTAGCACATGATATTTATTGTAATGATAGAGCTAAACAAATAGTCATCAATACTTAATTTTAAATATAATACCGGACACGACCTCTCTTATAAGACAATAATCAGATTCCCAAATTAATAACTATCACAAGAAGTGAATTGCAATCATTACAGAAACCCTGTGACTACTGAGATTGTCAAAATTGCAAATACTGATGAAATGTTTTTGAAACTGAGTCCAAATTTTAGAAGTAACTCCACTATTAAATGAAACTATCACTGGTCTGATGTTACTCCCTCATGACAAATAGCAACATTTCTTTATGCTAATTAAAATGTATCCTCGATGCATTGTAGGAGCGAGTAAAGTACTTAGGTGGTCACTACTCCCATTAAGCAATATCCTTTGAGTAAAAGAGGAAGACATTGTATTTTCAGGAATTAAAACAGTAATAGAAACTTTTAAAACTATGGACGATAGAATTGGATCTAGGACAAAAAATATTATTTTAATAATAAGCCAACCATTTTTTCAGCATACGCATGCAATATTTTTGAGATTCATCTTTAAAATTACTCTAAGATTTAATAATTATATGTAAGTCGAAATGAACTTGCAGAGCACCGTGGTAACACCACCATTGGGTGATATCATCTGAGTCTATTATTCAGCAGAGAAGAGAAATATCAAGAAATAATTGTCCTGAAAACCCTCATTTTAATTGCTCTACACAGCCCTGGAAAGCAAGTTTGATGCCTTTAATATTAAGGAACATATCCAATTCTGAAAATGAAGCAAAATGGAGCAGGCTGATCATAAAAAAAATTATAACCACAGATTCGGGCTGTGCTCAACCAACTTCAAAACAAACGGGAACAATTTTATTGTATCAAAGACAACAAAAGAAACATCTACCACAGGCTTGTTTAGCAGTAGAAGAATATTTAGGCTCAGGAGCAAGATATGAGGAAGTTGTTTAAGGCTGGAATAGATTAGGACATCCATGAGATTTAGGGGAGGCAGCAGGTGGAAAAGAATTCAAGAAGACACTGAAGGCTTTTGGTTTATACAGAAGAGGATCAGTATTCTGCCACTTTCTAAAATGCAGTGTGATTACAGGTAATAACGTATTGACATACAGAGAGGCAACTTTTCTAGTATTCCCTTCTTCAGCACGCTTATCTCCAATCAACTTTGCACCTTATAAAACCAACTACAGTCAAAAGATGCAAAGTCAATTTACATATACATAGGCATTTTCTTAAAAACAACCTGTGAACTTTCCAAGATAAAGATGTATCTCCTTAGTCCAAGCCATGGGGAAAAAAAAATAAGTTGTATTTCTAAGCTCTAGTTTTGTGGATATGATTACTCCCCACCTCCTCCAGGATCAGACTGATTTAAAAATACACCACAATCTCCCTTCACAGTGCTCAAGTTTTTAACTTCTTTGTATTGGTTCTATCAAACTTCTCATGAAATGTCTAGTCTGTGATTAAAAAAGAGTACTTTACCAATTTTCAGCTTAACGTCTCTGGGGTAATAAAGAGTTGTTTAAGTCAATCAGTGCTATAATGGAGAAGAAGCATCAATGAGAACTTCAGGAGTGACTCAGCTCTTCATTTTAACTACCGGATCTGTCTAGAGACATAATTTTATTTCATTATATGTTGTTTGCCATGTCAGAATAAAAGTACTAGCTTTAGAACAGTAAATCTGGGACTGAGTGATTAACAAGCATGCTTTAAATTTCACGGTGTGAAAAGCATTGTTGCAATTGTTTTTTCATCTGAGTGTCTGTTGTGTGAAAGCTTGCTTTAAGTGTCTAGAACCACTTGCACAAAATGCATTTTTAACTACCATGGCTTCATAAGGGGGAAGAGGGAGAAATAAAAAGATACATTATGCAAAAAACTTTTGAGATTTTTTTTTAATACAGAAGACACCACTGTTTCTTCCCTCATTCACTGGATTCTACAGCAGGGCATAAAGATGATTTAAAAACTTAATTTTAGACTGGTAATCATTCTACATTCTAAAGAAGGAACAGGTATTTTTTCAGTCCACTGGATAAAATGTATTGGGTTTGGTGCCTTGAAAAAATGACAGGAAAAATGGATCCTTCCAGGACGAACATACTACACTGGCATGCAAAAAGCATAGAACAATGCAGCCGACACCAGATTAACACCTGGGGTTAACTGCCAAAAACAATGCAATGTGCATTAATATCCCACTGAAAAGCTCCTCTGTCCTGGGCCACATTATTCATTTGCTTAAGCTAAGTAGGCTCTTCATCAGCTTCTGTCTTGCCTTATGTTCTAATTTCCCTGGAAATGTATGGTAATGAAGGTCCTTCTAACAGCTGTTTCTTTAGACTCATTAACTTCTGAATCTTGTTGTTCATTTTATACACCAAAAGTTAGTTTATTAAAACAAACAATTAAGGGGAAAGAGAAAATCACAAAGAGCTTTCATCTGATGCTTGACTCCAGATACAGAGTGAATACATGCAGATGCTAATAAAGTGTGATACACAGAAATTGTCTTAAGTGATGAGGGAGTTCCCCAAGTCTCGAGAGACAAAGATATCCTGTCTGACTTCCAGCAAAACATCATAAATCATTGCTTACCAAAGACTCAAATAGCAACTGTCCTGGTTACTGACAATAACTAAAGGCACAAAGCACTTTGATCATACTTGCCTGAGGGAAAGTTATTTAGTGAGCTAAAATAACACTATAGGTCTGTATAAATAGTACTATAGCAACCAGCTTCGAGGAAAACATTAAAGTCCTGATGATTTAATGAAAAATGCATGAAATAAAACCATAAGAAGAATAAAACACAACTATACACAGGACTTACTTTGTGATACATGGAACATCATAAATGACAGGCAATATTAAATATATATATAATGACTTCAATATTTTACTTCTGTGGTAGAAAAATTAATTTGGACTTATCCATTGAATTGCTGTCTGGAATTCTGATACTGAAAGATGCTGCAATTTATTTTACAAACCAAACATCCTTGAAAAGGTATGTCATGACTCTTCATTACCATGTACAGACTCTGAAAAGTTCCATGTAGATGAAATTCTGAGTGTTTTCTAATATTTCAATATGACAATTCAGATTTGAGGAAATGTAAAATGTCTTCCCTAGCACGAAGACTTTTAAAATCACATTTGTATTCCTATAAACCCTTAGATTAAAAAAATTTACATGATTTTATTTAAAGACTGACAGCAACATGAAGCCAAAATCTAAATTATAAAACAAAAAAGGAAAAGGTATCTTTTCCAACTAAATTATGTGGTAGATTTTAAAAATTAATGATCTAAAAGGAACGCTAGCTTTAAAATATGACATGCCAACAGGTGAAATGCAGCTACAAAAGCAGTATCTGTAACTTGCTTCAGCTCTTCTAATTAAAACCAACACTAGTCACACTTTAAAGGTTCTAGTTCTAAAAGAATGTACTGACAACTGTAATTCTTGGCATTCTGCTCAGTAAGAGATACTTATGAGATGAGAAGAACAGTGCAAGGATATATAATCAGAGGTGACGTAACCTATGACCTCTGGTGAAAATGTTCCGTTTTGCTTTGATGGTCTGTCAGGCTTTACTTGGAAATAAAAAATGAAAGAAAAAAGCCTATTAAACAAATAATAATTTCCTTTTCTACCATGTTTGATTTTGTTTACAATCTGGAATATCCCTCAGTTGTATGTACCTGACAGTTTTTTAATATTGTATTATAATAAACTCCTTTAAAGGAAATCCACCCTTAAGTTCAGAAGAAGCTACAGTATGGACATCCATGCACCAGTGGGACAAGAGACTATTACATTTCTTTCTGAAACAAAGCAAGAAACAGCTTTATGTATATTTGATAATCATGAGTAAAGATGGAAAATACCATGTAGGTGAATGTCTGTGATGTATTTTGGAGTCATATAATAATTTCTGTATGATTAAGTCTTGCTAAACAATCAGCTTATGGTCTGGATTACGCACTTACAGGAGCTGAGTGTTGTGGCCCTAAACAAGGCAGCCTTGTGTTACCCTCAACTGCTATGAATCACGTGCCGTAGCTTTCTTCACTTGAATGAGGCAGCAGGAGATTGTGGGCCAGATGCTTTCCTTTGAAATGCACCCACTGATCATACAGAAAATGCCAAATATTTTTCTATCTCAGTTGATCATCGGCTGACTGGTAAGAACACTGGGTAGAGTTAAGACAAGGAAAACAAGTGAGTACTGTGTCCTGGGGTTAACTCATACTCTCTCAAGAGATCAAGTTCATGGAATTACTAAAATGTTATGCCTGCCAATGACCCTGCTGCATGTGAATAGTGTTAAGAAAGACCAAACCAGCCCATTCTTTCACAACTCCTGCAAAATATCTGACAGTCGCACTCACTACCGCAATGCATATCTAGTTATATACAGCTGTCAAACATTTTTGCAGGGAAAGCATAATGATTACTTATTTCAAATATTTTGTCTCACCTTCTGGTCAACTAAAATATAAAAAGGCATTCACATTAACAGTCAAAACCAAAATTTCAATAATTAAAAAATAAATCAAGCAGTCCTCATTTTAAGGGCATTCTCATACTATTTAGTTAATTTTCTTTGATCAAATCCAGCAATTACTTATAGCTTTTTTATCCTAGAATCATTTCAAACAATGCTTTGCCTTTCAGAGTCAAAGGGTATTTAAACAAAGAGCTAGGAAATCAAATTCTCTATAGTATGTAGAAATAAGAGAACCGATTTAGCTTTTACTTCACAAAAGCATTCAACAATTCTATGTATTCTCTTGCTACAACTAAATCCTGATTTTCAAAATGCAGTGCTCTCCCATTCTAAACCCCTCATTCACTTCAAGGTGCATTATGGACATTCTGCATTTTGCAGCATTGAACCCTAAGGTTCAGCATCCTACACGTCTCGTGTAATGCTTGTATATTTTTTCATTGGATTTTTCTTTCCTCAAGAAACACAGCTGACCATCTTTACAAATGAACACTCATACCCAAACCACAGTCACACCCATGCAGAATACCTGAGGGAAACACAAAATTAAGTTTTTTCAGGGATGAAGGAAAGGTGTTCAAACACAAGCACACAAAATAACTACCAATTTAATCAAAAGAATGAATATACAGGTGATGTTTATCTTGGCAGTTTTTCAGGGGCAATTGTTACCAAATTATGACTGTTTGACTAGAAAGGCAAAATTATAGGAATTATTTTATGAGTGAAAGAAATGGAAACTCACTTGTTGGAGTGCAACTCTGAATATCAAATGCTCAAAAACTAAAGCAACCGTAGTGAGGCCCAGAATTGTAATGAGAGTACTCAGGTAATGGCAGCACCTTTAAGGATCATTGACAAGACCCAGTTTTGCTTCCTCAGCACTAAGTGTCTTACAGGCACAGAAGTAAAGAACAAGTCCTGCCTCAAGGAGCACACAATATAGGCATAAATCAAAGAAAACAGGTGAATATCACAGGATCAAACATCACAGTTGGTAAATGGACAGGAGGTTGGCAGTTACCAGAACTGAGCCATGAAAGTGTCAAAGCTTAGCTAAGAAGTACATGTAAAGCAGAATGTGCCCAAGGAATTGCTCAGAAGAAATTCCTCTTGCTTTTTCTTACAGTCGGATAATTGTGGAGACTATGAAAATATAATAAATGCACATTTATAAGGGAATTATTATTTTACTCAAAATTTCCTGCTTTTTGCTTGAATATAAGTGCCACTGAAGAGTCTCCAGACTTACACATACACCGAGTAACAATTTAAACCAGCACGCCTAACTACCACTTAGCATGTGGATGGGTATACACAACAGGGAAGAAAAACATCTGGCTACATTTTTTCACTTCAGAATCATCTTTTTATGCTGCATTTTGTACAGGAAGAACGTGCATGTTAAATTTCATTTTCACAGACAAATGTGCAATACCAGCCATTAGGCTGTTAACTTCACTGCCTTACAGAAACAAAACACACCTCACTGATGGGTGAAAAATTAATGTAGGATTTTATCAAAAATCAGGCTGTGAAAACTAACAGAAATTTCTCTTTCAGCATGCTGTCTTTGTATCAGTAGGTATCATATTTGGTAATATTCCAGAAACTAGGCCCATCTGCATAATTTCTTTTCCTAGTAACAGAAGGATTAAATAAAAATGTACATTCTACCTTCCAAAATAAACAGCCAGATATTTTCTCGGCTAGTTCATTAAGCTAGAGATCTTGTAGAGGCATTTCTCAAAGGCATGATTTAAATGGAAGTCATTTTAATGACAAAAGAAACTTTACAGATCAGATCACACTATTTAAGGACTCATCATCATGGCTAGGCTTCATGAACGAAGATTTGGGAAGGGCTCTACCCACGCTTGCTGGAAGAGCGCTGATGGCTAAAGAGGCCAATGCGAGATAGGCAAGTCCGGTTGCAAAAGGCACAGCAGAAAGTCACCATAGGCGGTGTTGGTGAGGCACGGTTCTTTCTGCGTTGTCTTTTCTCCTCCAGTCTGATTCTGTGTGTGTTCTCAAAGGAAGCAGCAGCATTACGCATGGTGTGTCTCCACGGCTCCCGACTGGAGGCCAGAGTGGACCATTGATGGTAGTCAATATGGCCAAGGCTGAGGTATTGATTGCGTGACCAATGTGTCTGTCCTTGAACAGGCAGCAGTCACCAGTATTGAGGCCATGCTGCTGAGAATGCAGCTGCACTGGGCAGGGCACATCTCCAGGATGGAGGATCACCGCCTCCCTAAGATCGTGCTCTATGGTGAACTTGCCACCGGCTGCCACAAGAGAGGAGCCCCAAAGAGGAGATACAAGGACTCTCTGAAACAATTTAAGGACTGATTTTAAACTATTTTTCTAAAACCACAGAGAATTCTGTAATTAACAATTGATATGCTAAAGGAGAAATTATTTCAGAATATATTAATTCTGTTTATTAAACAAATTATTTGTATTTATTTAAAAGTACTTTTACTGAGCTTGTATTTTCTAACTCTTAGAAAATTGGCTGATAAACAGGTGTGGCAGTAATAGGATTAAACTCAGCACAGCACCTCCTTTTGGCTATCTCTAATCAAGCTAAACCTGACTCCCTCCTCATCTCCTCATTGCGGGGGCACACATATTAATCTCTCAGATTAGCTGCATGAGAATTCTGGTGCCCAGCTCCAGAAAATTGGGCTCATGCTGTCAGAGGTCGGTGCATTGTCTGCAATGCTATGTTGCCAAAGTACTGCAGGACTGGCCCTGAGAGAACTGCAAACAACACCTAAGATTCTAGGAATAAATAATTGTAGTTAACATGAACACGAGTTAAAACTTATTTCTAGAAATATATTATCTCACTGTATGCTAAACCAGATAATAGTAGAACAAATAGTGATGTGTTGTAGTGATACTAAGGCACTACCATGTCTTCTTATCAAACAATTTTATGTCTACAAAAATAATTTACAAAACTAAGACTTAAAATTAAAATAAACATTAAAATAATGCACATTTATTTGAAAATAAAGGTTATTAATTTTAAAAAGCAAATATTTACTAAATATTTATTTTGATAAAACTAATTGTTGACTAATTCTAAAGAAAATTTTAATAATATCTTGCAAACCAGCTGGCTGAACAGCAAGACCAGTACAGAAATGTAGGTTACTTAACATCAAAGACAGTATAAAAGTATACATGAGGAAAATTCCATTAGCTTTAAAGCAGTAACTTTTGATGCACTTTGCTGCCTGACCTGATAAATCTGTGCTGTGTCAGTTTTCATTCAACAGTTAATATTTGATTACACTAAATTAAATTACAGGATGATAGTTCACTCCCAGATCTTCTTAACATCATGTTTGTCTATCTTAAAGCTGTCTCTTTCATCACAGTGAAAGCAGACAATTATTTGCCTACAGTTCAAGCTATATGTTGTATACGTTCTTTATAGCGCCTTTTCCTTCTAAAATACACTGTGGACTGGAGCAAACCAGATCTTCCCCTTTCTGGACAAATTCCATGAGTTGAAGATTCTGTGACCTTAAAATACAACAACACGTACTTCCAGTATTTCTTCCAATATCTCTATATTATACAAAACAGGTAGGAATTGGGAGGCAGATGCTAGAATAAACAACTCATCTACTGGCTTCTTGCTTTCTGTTTGCCCCATACATTCATGATGTCACCACAGATTTGTGGGAACTGGGAATGCAAACTATTATCCTCACAGTAACAAATTTCCATGCTGCAGAGCACATCCTCAGTGCAATAAGGAACTTGTATTGAAGTCTTTCAGTCCATGCAAATTTAAGTTAAATGCACTGAAAGCCTTAAACTTAATCTTCTATGCTTGATAATATCACCTTCATCTTGAACTGGGATCTGTACTTTAAAACCACAATTTAAATAAAATAAAATAAAATAAAATAAAATAAAATAAAATAAAATAAAATAAAATCTATTCTTAATAGTGGCAACCAGGATTATGGAAAGGAAGAACCCAAAACACTACTTGGGAGAAAAAAAATAACATAATACCACTCAGTAATTTGCTCTCATGGTTGACTTTGTGAAACAAGAAGAGTGATTTGGCCTTTACTTTGTGAGCAGATTTGGGCCTGGTGGTACTGTAACCAAAGCATATATCTAGAGATATTCTGATCATTAAAATAGAATATGCTCTACAGGAAAAAAAGGTTGTGATTTCCAGCTGAGAAATGTTAATTCCATGTAACTTCAGAATCGCACTAAAAGGAATAGCACAGATCACCTGCACAGTTTTGGACTCTTCACTTTCTCTGAGGTGTTGGCTAGAACTAAAGGATGTAAATCTGGATGCCTCCCAGCTATTCTGCTGAAAGGGCAAAGCAAGAAAAAGGTATCTTAAAAAAATCATTGCAGTAAAATATAAAACAAAGACTCTTTAGAAACCAAAACAAAACCTGCAAACTACAGAAAACCTGTAACATCCAGGTCTGCTACAAACCTTTTTCCTCAGGGGATAAATACAAAATACTTAAGAAAGAACAGCTTTTTACTTTTTTATGTAGGAGTCAAATGGAAAGAGCTGGTCTTATCTTCATGAGACAGGAGATGGATTATGATTTATGTCTTAGAAGATCATCGTTCTTCCATTGAGAACATTCCCTTGCCACAACAAAGGCGTTTAAAGTTGGATCAGCAGGCTACAAAGATCTGTGTAGGTAATGGGACCAAAATCATGTAAGACTCCCAAGGATCCACTGCAGCCCCTGTACTTGTACAGAAAAATAAGTGAAAAGCCAAGAGGCTGCCCAAAGTTTCAATGCCAAACACCAGCCTGCACCTGCCCACAGCCACACGGCCGCACTCTGCCTTCGCAGCAATAACCCAGAGCTCTCTCTGGCTTCAGGAAGGACGAGGTCAGCACAGCAATCGACTAGCTGTTACATAAACTTTTATTAGTGTGGCAAAGTACAAATTTCAGTGTAAAAAGTTTTAGATAAACACCCAACTGCATGTCACAACCCAGTTTTATCCACCAAGCCTATAAGAACTCAGTGAACAAACTGAACCTTATGTGAAGCTCCCTACAGACACGAATGGATCTCAAGTTCCAAAATAAGCAGCAACTGCTTTTCCTAGTTAGAGCATCAGCAGCTCATTGTTATCCAAATCCAATTTCACAGACACTCTATGAAGGCAGAGACAAAGAAGACCTTTCACTGATGAGTTTAATGAAAATAAATCACAGAGCCCCAGGTCATCAGCACACTGATGACAGTAGAGTCTACACTGTGCTGTCTTTCCTGGTGACATCATATTTTGTGTATCATAAGTTCCACAGGACCCTTGGGAAAAAAAATCAATCTTTGGAATGGAAAAAATCCTTTCAAAATTACCCTTAAAATCTCAAAGAGAAATTAAGGATGTCTGTTTAAAGAAAACAATGTAACCCAGTCTGGACCAAGGCTAAATAATAGGAAGAATAAATATTAGTTATGTCTCCTCTATGGGTCACTGCTTCTGAACAGCAAGATCTGGATTTGTGACCCTGTTTTCCTAAGGACACCTGATATACATTCAGGGATTATAAAAATCACAGTGGAAGACATATAATACTGTTCTCTGTATTCTCTAAACCAGATTGCACTTTGAATTTCAGAGCTCAGAAGTCAACACAGGACTCTAATGAAACATGGCCCAAGTCAAGCAGAGTGGAAAAAATACTTTGTGCCTTTTACAGATCTAATTTGTCAACATGTAACTTGCTTTCCATGGCCCCCCAAGCATAAATTCTGAACCACGGTCAGTTTTCATCTATTCACTACACCTAGGCACCAATATACATTTCTCCAGTTTTCCAAGACTAGAATCAATTTTGCAATGTAGCTGCTGCCTCCTCCAGCTTTCTTAGACAAGAGTAGGTCCCATATCTACAGCTTCTCCCATATCTCAACTTGCTATAGAAGATGACAAGTTAAATCCGATCACTGGTCCAGCAGGAGATACCTCCCTACTCTAGAAGAAGATGAGTACCTAAACACTTTGGAGGACTTTGCCTTCCCAGATCTCAGTTTTCCATCGATAAACTACATACAGCAAAACTTTGAAAATGTTGTTGAGGTTACAACCATTTAATATTATCAAGTGTTCACTTAATATATTAAAGGAAATACATTTTAAGATTACATGGGCTATATAGTCAAGCAATATGGACAAGAATATAAAAAATTGCTGACATTTCAGTTTCTAAAAACAGCCCTTGTACTCAACCAAATATAAATAATGCTATATTCAGACCTGAACCAAAGAATCAAGTAAATGTCAGAACATTAGACTATGCTTGGCCATTATTATGTTACAATACTCCATAATCCCTGATTAAAAAAAATAAAATCAGATACTCATGTAAAATGTGTAATTTGTTCATGAAATAGAGCACAGGTACCCTTTCTACTTCCCACTTGTTCTTGACAAGTGTGCAGCCCTTGAGGAGGACAGTGCTTTCTTTTACTCCCTAAACATCCTGAATGGGTAATAAAAGAGGTAGAATCAGCATAAACAAAGATGAAATCAAACTCAATAGCATGCGTAGTAAGTCATACATCTATTATACATATATATACATATATATATATATATATGCACACACAGAAATGACCAGGTGACTTGAGTTAAGCCTTAAGAAAATGGATGACAAGGCTAACCCACAGCACAATGATTTATACTTCCCTGCTTTATGAAGAGAATAACTGGGGCATGTGGTACCTAAGCATTCAACTCTTAAACATAATGTGAAAGGTTCAGGTAAGGATCACAACATTCAATTATCAACTTCTTTATTCATGAATTACTCTACCAATGTGATATGCAAAAGATTGAGTGAAAAGTGTATATCTTAATTACAATACTTGAAGGAATGTTATGTATATTTATATAAACTGATTATTCGTTATTATAGTTATCATAAATTTCCTCGTAAGGTTTAAAACAAATACAAGTAACATTAAAATCCACATAATTCATTTTCAAATTGAGACACAAAACTCTTTTTTTATTCATTGCAAATATAATTGTATCATTCCTCATTCTTGTTTCAATGGAAAACTTAAATTATTCTCTTGTAAAGAAAATTATTTTTACAAGTCTACTTAATGCATGCTGCCAAGACTTAGAAATAATGGTGCAGAAGTACTTTATATATGATATGAAGTTATTTTAATCAAGTCACAGCAATTCCATTGGCCTTTAAGATTAATCAGAAAACCCTGATACTGAAGACTAGGAAAGGTTTGGAAACTGAATTTACATTTGCTTTAATATTCCTTTATTTTCTGAATCAGATCTCAGGTTAAATCTAACAGTTTGCCTAAACATTAGACCAGAGTAATCTTCAAAGTTCAATTCAGTATTACAGACACTATCATAAACCAGATTGATTTTCATTATATGTTATTTAGGAAAAAAAAACAAACAAACAACTCCCAGTTGAACTAATCATATTGCTTTCTCAAAGAAAACCCGAAGATCTTGTTCCATTTCGATTAATCATTACTCTTGTAAACCTCCCAGTGAAGCCCACTGCAATCTCAGGGCTCTGATTTCTACTTGAACACAAGCAGCAAATCTAAAAGAAATCATGCTTTTTATAAACCACATGATCTGTCACTAAGTGGGGAGCAAAGGTAGAATAAATCCTGGGAAAGACATGGACTAACCGAAAATGGAGGGTTTGACTTTTTCAATATCATCCTTCGCTCTTTGAATTGAATATGACTTCATTTTTCCTCAATCACCATTCAGTCCTGATAGCATTTACATCATCGAGTTTCCTGTAGGTATTTGGAAAGACACTCCGATGTAGTTTAGCTGAGACAGAAGAACGTGCAGAGTCTGCAGTGGGAGGGCAGGGAAAGGCTGTGCTGCTCCATACAGTGTTTGCCTAAACTAACTGAAGCCAAAACACCACACTCATGTGACAGAAATGATACAGGCCAGAGGGAACAAGGGCTGTCTGCTAATAGTCATCTTTGTGTGACAACTGGAAACTAGATATTGAGGCAAAACGTCACATGGCATACTGTCATGTTCAAAAGTGACTCCAGTTCTTCAATTTCTGTATAATTGAATTTGCCTCACATATGGCAGATAACTACATCAGGGTCATTCACGTTCATGAACTTATCATAGAACCTTCTTTAAAAAAATGTGTATTTCAAATATTCCAAATATACAAAATCTTCCATTTTTTGTTTGTAATTATACTAACATACATCCCAGAATACAGTTTTTAGGTGCCCAGTGACCATCCTGGTTAAGGGAATATCTGCAGTCATGGAAAATGTCAGTGCTATATTACTGTCAGATAAATAAAGAAGGACCATCTGAGTTAAAATGGAATTTTCTGGAGGAAATTCTGGGATCATTTCTCCCATATGGTTTCGGTGTAGAAGGGGGCAGGTTGAGACAATTTGTATTGATTATATGCAAGGGGTGGTCAGGAAAAAACAGGCCATAAAGAACTGGAGAGCCATTTATAGCTGATTCAGTGTAAGAACTGGAAATGCAGGCCCTGGTATCACATAGCTTTGGACATCTAAGGCGGTTTCCTTTGTGTTCTACATAAAAAGGCAAAGCTTGACAGGGCAAGTCAAAAGAATCCAGCTCCTGTTCTACATGAGGAGCCTCTCAGTCATCACCTAATGTAAAGTTTAAAAACATGACAAAGCACAAAGAAACCTGCTAATACAATCACCCCCTATTTTCCCAATTTTCCTATTTTTACTTTTTGATTTTTTTTTCTTGTTTATATATGGGCTACCCTGAGATTTCTCCCTCTTCTCCTCTTGAAGCCATTACAATTCCAAACTATAATAAAATTAATATTTGGCACAAAAAAAAAAAAAAAAAAGGAACCTAGCATCTCTGCTTGATGAGGAGAGCGCTAGTCATCATTTCCTTTGACTTCATCCAGTAAGTATTTACCTCCCAGTCAGAACCTTTAATAAGATGGGTTCAGAGGGTGTGATGCTCCAGAATGTCCTGACTCAACAACCGTGGCATTCTGCTCCACATAAGACAAAGAAATGTGGTTTTCTGTCTTACACATGCATAAGTGTCTTAAAAAATTAAACGAAGCATGTAACTTGGATGAAAACTACTCCTTTTCTAGACTGTGCAGGGCATTGAAGTGTAAGATTCTAATTTTTCATTTCCAAGTTTTCCTTATTTTTATTAAAAATACATGTCATATTAAAGTTGGCATTTAATTTCCCCTGGTATTTTACAAAAGTAAGAACCAAGAGAAAAAAAACCGTCACTTGGGCTAACCCAAATAAATTTCTTCTCCTTTTCTAGGAGTGTCAGTGAACAGCAACAAAATTGACAATTTCAATATTTCACAAAACGATAATTAAAAAGGACTGGAAGGATTAGTTCATCTGAATTCTGGCTTTGCAAATACCAACAACACAGATTAAAATGCAAACACAGAACTGTGTGAGCATATTTAGTAACCCTCACAATTCTGTTTCTCAGTAATGTGGTCGTCAGCTTTTAACTTGACCACTGCAGCCCTCTCACTCACCTTGACAAATGCAATCCTGGCCCACTTACATCCATCCACAGCATTTCTAGAGAGATCATTATCTTGTCATCACTTTGATCATGTCACCCTTTGCTTAACATCCTTTCACTGGCTCCTCACTTTCCCTACCATATCAAACACCTTTTACTTGCCTCCAGTTTCAAACCCCTTTGCAACTTATTCTCTCCTATCTAGCACTTCTCATGTGCTATCATTATGGGTACTGAATCATTAATACTGCTTTCTGAAATTAAAAGACTATTTGTACCTTTCCCTACACTATCCCTTAGGCTACCCAAAAAACTGTTGTAAACCTTCCCATCAATCCTTAAAATAGCTCTCTGACACTACATTTCCAGAAAACTGGGCTAAACTGGGTTACTGGTGTGCTGAGCCAAATGAGCAGGATGGATTTCCACACCATCACAATCTTCAGAATCATCAGGGTTGGAAGAGACCTTAGAGATCATCTGGTCCAACCATCAACCCAGCACCACCATGATCACCCCTAAATCACAACCCCAAGTGCCACGTCCATGTGCCATGATTCAAGAGCTGGCACAAAATGTGTGAAGGTTGGTACGCTGCAGCAAATGTAAAAGTTTGAAACTAGAACATGTTGTTCACACAGAGATTGTTTTGAAATTTGTGTGATGCCTATACCTTAGCCCTGATGAATTTACTGCAGAACACCATGAAGAATAAATTAGTTTATGCAATGATAGTAGGGGAGAATATATAGACAAGCTAAAACATAAAATGAGAGCACTTATTTTCTAGTACCTGTAGTACCAAAGGGCAAGGACTTCCAGTCCACTAAGAGACATTCATTTAAACGCCTTGCAGCAGCAAGTTCCCATGACAGATCCTGCCCTTTATAAAATCAAGTTATTCCTTTTAAATGTTATTGGCATTTTATAGGCTGTTAAAAGGAACAGAGCTCAGAATGTTTATATTGCTCTGAGTCTCCCTGATTGTGTCTCATTCTGATAACCACCTGCCTGACAAAGCTTTGATTGGGGATGCATCTTCTGCAAATAATTCAATAGGAAACAAACATGTTACTGTTGTATTAAAAACAGAATGTGTACTGGGACCTAAGATTATTGGTCAGTGCAGGAATTTCCAGGCATCTGGTCTGTAGCTCACATTGCATGCAGTGAATTATATCCCAGTAATTGAGAATGATGAATTATTTGACCCTCTTAAATATATAATGAGGGAAAAAACCCAGCACAGTGAGAGCCAAGATTTAGGCAATTTTAGCCTCCAGGAAAAAATGGTTGTAACCCAACACCACCTACAAATCTCAGTGGGTACTTTGGTGAGGTAGTAAGTCATGTACCTTGAGTAATACATCTTGCATTGTGGGCAAGAAGAAACACTAATATTGATCTTCTACACTGTGAAAAACCATATGTAATGTCAAAGAATTTACAGGCTTACACAATAAGGTTAAAAAACCCACTTACTCTGTCGCTTGGAGACTTTTTTTTTTTTCTGCACAGCATTTTTATAAATCCCTCTAAAAGGCAGGGGTCTCAAAATAAGTGTTACAAAAGACTGTTAAATTAGTCTGATACAATTCAATGTCACAGTGCAAGATAATACCTCTTCATGCACCTATCTCTGTAGTAGTATGGTGACTTTATGAATATATACAGTTGGCAGCACATCCTGAAGTTAAAAAGCATGATAATTAGTAATTTCATGCTGGCATTTCACACTGGGATATCCTGCTGTGGTAAGAGACTGCCTGGGCCCAATCTCCCATTCACGGAGGAAGGGAAGTCAGAGGTCAGCTCTTTCTGTTCTGGTTTGTCTCTCTTCCCAGCTGGCCGCTCCCTTCCTGCTGCACCGAGTGCAAACAGCAAAACGCAGAACCTCTTGTTAGACTTTGGAAAAGACTCTGTCTACAAAGCTGCAGAATTCAGCACATGGATGACAAGGCAACTGTGGAACTTGGGCACACTGGCCTTGATTTATTATTTTGAAATGCTAGATAAAAAGAGGGAAGAGGGATGAAAGAAGTTCAGATAAAGTCCTGAAATTTTTATTTAAAAATATTGTGCAATATTGCTGGGGAAATTTGGTTTGTGTAGTAAGGAAGGGAAGTGGAAGGCAGAGAAGTGACAAACTGATAAAAAGAGAATAAAGGTAAAACTGAAAAGACTTTTAAAATTGCTAAGGTGAAATCCTCATGGTCCTCTCACTTCTTTTACCTATTTTGCTTATTTGGGCAACCAGGAGCTAAAAGGAGTTTCTAGGCAGTTTAACTGGTCGCTAAAGAAATTCACATGTCTCTTTTGGTGGTGATTCAGACCTGCATGCTTAACACCGTAGAAGACCAGCATGTGAACAGTCTGCATTTCTGTTTTGGCACAAGGATGGGATTTAAATATGAATGGGCAGATCTCCTGCAGCTGACAGAAGTGCCCACTCATTCCACCACTGCTGCAGAGACGCTGCCACCAGCTCCGGGGTCCCATTTTTCAGAGCAGCAATTCAGAAAATGCATATTTATAACATTTTTACAGCCGAACGAGTTAACAAAGCACAAAAACACTCGAATTGCAGAGGAAGTAGCAAAAACTGATTGGGTAGAGCCTTAATTTGATGCATCTGTATTGTGTGATGGGCTCTATCCTGCTCCACGCAGACACAGCAGGCGCGGAAAGCCCGACATTTGTGCTGTGAAAGGCAGCAGCTGCTTCCCATCTCCCATAACATCCAAAGAGAGTTTTACCTTCAGAGCTCTCCCGAGCCAAGCACGCGCATCTCTGATACTGGCTGAAGGTACTTCTCTGAGTCCCCAGACTATCCTGCTGCTCAGGAAAACTATGTGCAGCAAATTAAGGAGGATTTGCCAAGGAAATATATTGGCCTGCTAGACACATACTCTGATAGAAAAAGAAAGCACAAAAATTTACCGGTATTTCTAAGTGCTGTGATAGATTGGTGAAACTTTACATAGCACTTCCATATTCACCTCAGCGGGAGCTAATTTCCACAACTGGAATGAGAGCTTTCTTCCAGAGCATTTTCTATTGTGCTAATAAAAACAAATCACAAGAAAAACAGTGAGAAGTCATCTCTTCTAACACTATTCTTATCCAACAACCTCTTAATATCCATTGTTATGGTAAACTTTTAATTATAATTTCGGATTTGTAGTGGATTCACCTTTTTTTTAATAGAACATTTTATCTAAGTCTCTTGCAGCACACAGCTATGAATGAGACAGAGATTCATTTCACTTTTCACTTCCTAGACTATTTTTTTTCTGATCTTGAACCTTTGTGTCAATAATTCATCCAATAATCAATTTCCTACACAACCATCAAAGTTCTTTCTTCCCAGCTACCCTTGACACATGTAACGGTGAAACACATTCAATATCTTTTTCCTTGTTGGTTTCAGGGCTGTAAACCCATCTCCATTTCCCAAAACTACTCTTTGCAATGATTATAGCAAAATGGTTAAAACAATGGTTTGAAAGGAGAGAGGAGAGATATTTTATTTATGTTGTTGGGACAAACTTATGCACTTGTGTACTCTCATAAACCATTTTTCCTCTTCTTTTTTGGAACACGCATGTTTATTTGCTGCTATATAGAACCTGACACCATGGAACTTTCAAAGACTAAGTGGGATACTTATTTACTGGTACAATGCAAACAATGCTGATGATAGATTAGAACAAAAGCTTTCTGTAAATGCTGCCTTTACATTCCTAGTTCCAAATCTGGCATAATCCAGTGTTGAACTTAGCCCGTCCAGAAACAAGCACTCCTGAGATGTTATTTACCAAAGTCAGCCACCTAATTTCCATATATTATGAGTATACTATGCTTCTATCACAATATTTTTTCTATTGTAAAGATACTCTGTATCATTACCAATATTGTCTAGTTATGAGAAAAGTCGAATGCTAAAAAACAACACCAAACAAAAACCTAAACAAAACCAACCACCTGGTAATTTACCCATTTGTGCATTTTACCCAGAAGATTTTGTAATTCATAAATGAATGAGAAGCTACTAGAGTTCTACTTCTAAAGGCTTTTATGCTAATTGAGTTTGCTCTAAACATTTTCATATATCACATCAAGTATTCAATGAGGTGCCAAAGCACTTTGTTAACAAACTTATTTCCCAGATGTGGCTAAAGCAGGGACAGAAGGCTTGAATGTTCTAACATACCTAACAATTCAATTACAGTTATCTTATGGTGCCATCACACATTTTTCTTCAACAATCAAACAACCTCAGCTGGAAACTCCAAGCAATAACATAAATAAAGGACCATCTGGCAAGAATAATTAAGGAAAGCTGGAAATAAAACATTAATTAGTGCAGTAGTCCAAATGACCTTCAAAGGCCTTATTATGAAATTATATCCAAACCAGATAATCATTTATTTCATGTTACAGTTATATTTAACTAAGCATGAATAAATAATAATATCATTTTAGGATACTATTACTCTGTTATTGATTCAAACTGCTTTTGAAATTGTCTTATTTTTCTATAACAATAAAATTAGAATGGAAGACAACCTACATCAGTTTAGAATGGCAGCTTTGGTTTTCCCCTGTTTCACATCAATGAGACAGATGAATGATGCTTGCCTCAGAATTTACATAGGAACGGAGTAGAGTGGTTTGCCAAGACAATATGCATGCAACTAATTGCTTTTAAATCATTTACATTGGTTTGCTCAATTTTGGAAGAAAAAGAATGGAAGTCCACAATTACTTGCTTTCTGATCTATGAAATCAAGTGAAATGCCAAATAGTAAGGCTTCTTAAAATTTCTTCTGTACAGAAATATACATGGCTATCACAAACACAGGGAAGATATTAGCTTGTATCTTTCAAAAATTTTGTTACTTTTAATGATGGCCCTGAGTTAGTTGTAATTAAAAGGAATCAGCATATTTCAACGTAATCTACAGATAGGTAATGGTGGTCTCGGATGCTTTCATGATCCTCAAAGCAATGGAATGGGAAAAGAGTCCTTGGAAATATAACATAATTTGGAAATATAGCATAATCAGGTTTTTCAAAAGAAAAGGAAAAAAAAGGCACTCAGTACTTCCTATGTTTTTGTACCTTTTCAAACTGCATTTAAAGTGTACATATGAATCATTAACAAAGCTACATCTGGTTATTTTCTGAGTTTGTTCTTTTAGTTGCACATTATTGGAAAAATATGCTAAGGCAAAGGTTTTTAAAGGATATTATAATTAAGATATATTAATTATTTTATTTTATTATTGTACAGAATTGTCATCCAGACTAGAGTCTTCATTATTTGGTGAAGTCACCTTCTCTTCATCCCCAGGCTACAGGACATCAGGCAACTGAACGGATTATCTTGGACCACAGCCAATAGCACGTCCTTCAGTTAAAAGCCAGACAATGACAAAGCTCCTGGAAGTCTCAGGCATCATCTGGATAAGCAGGCACAGGGGATAAAATCATCCTTAGAGAATCTGAAGACCAGATCCACTTGTGAAGATCCATTACTAACAAAAGAACTACGGGAGTTCCCATTGCCATCCAAGGCCAAGGAAAACTGGATGAAATTTTGCTGATGAATTGGTGTTTCCACCATTGACTTGTGCCTAACAGAGCATGTGGTTCACACCACCACATGGTGCAGAGTTAGAAGTGCCATTCTAACAGTGATACTGAAGTAGTAAATTTCAGGTTTGCTCTTTTATCTTTCTTAAAGTCTGTAGCTTAACCCCAAAAACCTTTCTAGGATCACAGCTATGCTGCTGATATCAGAGGATGTTGGTTGTTAGACTGAGAAATTATGGCAGGATAAAATATCCTGTGAGTTCACAACTGCAGCATTTAGGAGGTCGATTACTAGTAAAATCTGCTGTTACTCTGTCCAAAATTAATTAAATTACTGCAAAACTTGGGCCTATATTGTAGGAATGGAAAAAAAAGCAAAAACAAACAAACAAAAGACTGTCCCTATTTTACTGGCCATACTATGACAGTGAGAGAGACAAATAAACAACAGCTGATGACTAAATTCGCTGAGAGAAAACATAACTGGACAACATCCATCTATAGGGAAAAGGACTGAAAGGAAAGAAGAAAGCTCTCTGTTTGGGAAAACAGGAGAAAGAGGGGTCTAAGGATGCAAAGTGGATAGGCAGACAGTGAACATAGATCCATAAAGTGGAGCTGTTTCTCTGTGAGGGACAGTACCGAGCTACCACCGACATCTCCAGAGCCCTCTGATGCCCTCCCCATGCCGGCTGTAGAAGCGCATCTCCAGTTAGGAGGCCTCAGACACTGTGATTCTGCAGCGTATGGGGAAAGGCAGATGGTCTGACAATCTGTGCAATGATCTGAAAGAGTCCAAGTTTCAAGATCAAGTAAAGGATAGTGAACAAGAGAGACTGGTGCTCTATTCCTAGTTCCTGGCTCTGCATTTTTAGGAAGGTGGCTGCAAAGTTGTTTCTCCTATGGGACAGTAAGCAAAGAGTAAGGTCTATGATATTCAAGCTTATGAAAGAAAAATACTTATTTTCCAACAAGAAGCTGAGGCTACATCAGGGAAAAAACAAAACTGCAAAACAAAACTCGCTCAGGATGGGCCAACATACCCATAAATATTTTTTCATTATTCTCACTGTCTTTAGTCCTTGCATCTCCTGGGTAGCCCTCCACAGCACTAAATTTCTTCACAACTGCCTGAGAATTGAGTCAGCCACATCCTCCAGTGCCATTAGCTGAGACTGCAATAACAATCAAGGCTAATATCCCCTCAGCAGTCCCCAAGAGCTCTGCAAACAAATGCTCTAACTCAAGTGCACCAAACGCATGCCTCTAAAAAATGGTGCACACATAGCACTGCATCCTGAATAGCAGTTGCTTCTCAGACATCTAACCATTTCTTCTCTTTTCCGTATTCCACAAACATTACTTTGTGGATGGTGGAATTTCAGTCTGCAGAAACACTAAACAGGACTGACCTGATAGACTCTGCTCTGCATCAGGGCATCTAATGCTCCATAAAGTAATAAAAGATGCTGCTGCAGCCATGCGGGAGCAGGGCACTCTCAGAGAACTTGCAAAAGAGTATCACATTCAAAAAACCTTCTCATGTCAGAAGACAGCCTCAGATGACAGGAATGAAAGAAGTGCCTCGACGATGTCACTCTTACCTATTTGAGCAGAGGGTACAGCACGTGACAGAGAACGGAAATCCACCCGGTACCCTGCGTGGCTCTGGCTGGAATGTGCCGCTTCCCAGGAAAGGAGCAAGCCAAGGTGGTGCTGAGGCGCTGTGACAGAGGCACAAGGCACGCCTCTGGGGGATTTGGGAGAGCACGATTTCAACTCCAATTCTTACTTGGCTTTACGAAACATACAGCAGTGTATGTATGAAATGTATTTGTGAAAGGATGAAACGAGCCTTTTCTGATTACCAGTGAAACTTTTCGCAATGTGTTTTGATAATTTCTGGCTCTTTCTGTAAAAGAGGTAGAGATATCCCTTTCTTGGATGAAATGTGTAAAGGGCGGTGCTGACTCCTCTTGAAGCTGCTGACTCTTTTGGAAAGATTTGCCAAAGGCACAAAAAGAGCTTATATTATTTTCTTAGAAGTGATAGTCTAACAAGACTGTAATTTATTTTTTTTTTAATGTGAAATAAACACTTTTACAGTTGCTTTTCAAAACTCTGGCCTAAACAAGATAAACAGCTTGAGTATCCATCATTAGCAGGTATAACAGCTCTGTAGGAGAAACAGCTTGAAACTTGGAGAGCTCTGCTCTCCAATTAAAGATAAGAAAATGTAGAAAAATAAAACAACAAAAATAGTTCTCTTATGGAATTTTTCTATGAAAACCTCTTAAAAAAATCCCTAATAGTGATTTACATTGTCAGACTCTCAAAAGAAAGGTATTCTCAGAACACCTTTGGCCACACATACCAAGGCAACACTGAAAGTAAACCTTAGGATTTTACTGAAAGAAAATACTTCAGATTTCTTTTCCTATCTTCCAGTCTACAGAGCCACTATTTTACAAGCTTAGTTTCTACTTCTCTTTCTCTTCCTTCCTACTCAAAGTCAACAACTTCTGGTTTTCATGATAACAAATGTGTTACAGGGAAAATGGCGCCATCAAACTGCTTTTTTCATCATTCAAAAGACAGTAATTTTTGACAATTTTAAGTTTCCTGTTGCACATTCACCTTCCTTTCTTTAAAATACAGTTATGAAAACAGAACCTTAAAAAAGAATCTTCTGATATCAAAAATCCCAAACAAATTAACCCTATAATTGTATTGGGGGAGGGAGGAGTGTTTATTTTTATAGCACTACTAAAACTTATCAAATTTTGAGCTGCATGAAATATTCAGAACAAACATTTTTTGTAAACACATAATTTGGTTATGCCTGAAAAAGGCAAAGAAAACACATACAAATGAGGCATTGATTCTCTGCAAGCAAAACTGAACAGAATTGCCATGAGACACAATCACTGTGTGTAGAACTACGGCCTCACCTCACACCAGAGAGGAAATACATCAGCACAACCAAGGTCCAGAGAAAAACTTTCAATCACTGGCCCTTGTGACTCTACAACATTCCAACATTACTAAGAGCAGGAGAACACTCCTCAGAATCACAGAATCATTAAGGTTGGAAAAGACCTGTGATCAAGTCCAACCACCAACCCACCATGTTCACAACTAAGCCATGTCCTCAGGTGCCACATCTGCATTGTTTTTTGAACACTTCCAATGATTGTGACCACACTACTCTGGGCAGTCAGTTTCAAAGCTTGACAATCCTTTCTGTGAAGAAGAGGAAAGTTTTTTCTAATACCTAACCTAAACCTCTCCTGGCACAACTGGAGGCCACTTCCTCTTAACCTTCACTCAGTTATCTTTTTAACGAATGACAAAATAAATCCTCTATATAGTCAACAGACAATTTTGCATCTATCGAAATTCAGTAAACCCACTAGGAAACCATGGACTTCTAAAACAACATCACAGCAGGAAAACACTACACAAAACTAGACAACTATTGTCAATATAAATGCAGTGAATATGTAATATAAATCAAAGGCTTCACAAAAATTTCTTACTATAGTCTGAACTAAATATCGAGCATAAAATACAAAGCCAATTTTCATTTTCAGTGTGATCAGGAAGATGAACTATAATACTTTTAAGTAGCCCAGAAGTATATTAATTTACTCTAAAATTTCATTCTCTGCTGTCATCAGTATATAAGAAAGGCAAAGGGAATGGTGTGGTCAAACATGTTACCAATAAAATTAAAACATACTTAAATTGGTTTTTCTTGTGCAAAAGATGATTGGTTGTGAACATAAGCATTTCACAACAGTCCCTCCGTTCTGTTAGAAGAATATGAACTAGCAAACCAAATTTTGATGACTGGAACTAAAATATGATGTGTCTAAGCATTCCTTAGTATGGGGACAGTAACTCCATTAGGTTCAAGGATATTCAGTCATACAGATTTTGTACATACTATTTTCTTACTAATCAGTGGTTAACTAACGTCACTGTTCCAGGATGATTTCTAGGAGCTACAAATGATTGAGTTCAACTTCTGGGACAGTGAAATCCAAACCCATGTATTGCTAAGCCTCTGAACCATCCTGTTAATAGGTCACTGCTTAATGTGGTGGACTGAACACATGCACTGCTCTAGGAGCTAACGAACTGCTCTTTGTGTTGCATGAAATGGAAAAATCTGTCTAGGTGAAGTCATTCAGAGCACAGCAATAATCATTTGCCAAAGATAATAAAAATTGTTGGTAATTATGGCATACCACGCATCAAAAAATTGGAATTGTTAAGTGTGCTTTAACAGCTGAATTGTTTCAATAAAAAGTACAAAGTGGTTTTATGTATAACTTTTTCCTGACAAAACAACTATTAAGCATTTTTCACACTTTCACTTAACATCTACATTTCAAATGTCATTAGCAATGACCTAGTAGCAGGAATACACTAAATGGCATTTGTCAGAGCTGACAGGACCTTGGAAATAAGAGCAGCAGTGTTTTCCCATCTTTGCCCAGATTCAACCTGGGAACTGCACTGTGGTATTTAGCACCCCAAATCTTATTTTTACACGCTGTAACTGGACTGATAGTTCTCATTTTTGTGAAGTAATTTGAGATATTTGATTGAAAAATGAGGCTTACAAAATCCTTATTTTTCTTAATTTCTATATGATCTTATAACTTCCTTGGGAAAAAAGAATTGTATGACAAGACAATTTTATGACAAGAATTTAGTATGACAAATATATATACATGGATGCAGATATAGGCACACTCTATACTGTCATTACAATTATATACGATACAGGATGAAGTGCCTTATGTCAATTTTTTACCAGTTTTTGCCTCTGCTGCTTCTGTCAGAGTTCCTCAACTTGCACCAGCAATGCTCTACTTTTAAGCATTTTTCTCCTTTCCTTCCCATGAAGAATGAAAGAAACTCCAAAATGAAACCAAAAGGTACTGGAAAATTTCTACTTACGAATTAATATTTTAAGTGTTGACTTTTTGAACTTCCAAAATTAAAATTCTGTAAATATTTCCATATTACTTTGATTTTGAGAGATTGATGTCCAGAAAAATTTCTCAAGTGAAAACTATTTCAATGTTCTTAAATAATTTAACATTTAAAACAGGATTTGTGCATCTCTTCTTCAATAACAAGTCAAATGAAGGTATCAGTAAAGAAACTCTCAGAATAACATTAGACACATATATCCACCTAGTCCCAAAATACACTTTTAAAATACTGTAACTGACCTGAAATGGTTGTACTTCAAAATAAAAAAAGATGTTTATAATTACTCACTACTCTAGTATAATATTTATTGCTCCTAGAGTCACACAACTTCCCATTTTTTGAATGCATTTGTTTTACCCTGGAAAGCCACCAAGGTGAAAATGGGATTCTTCCACTTACATACTGAAGGTCTTAATATTTTTTTAGAAATTGAAATTTTGTGGGAAAAAAATAAATTAAAAATACTTGCTCATAACGGAAAACAATATAGTTCCATATTCTAGCCACACACAAAATACCAAGATTGTTTTAGTTTGAAACCACTACACATCCACTAACGGGATAAAAATATCCAAGTGGAATTAAACATGCAGACCACAGCTAGAACATACTGAGAATTTAAAAAAATTAACTCAAGGGCAGATGCTTAAACAGAATACAGTCCAAAAACAAATAGCTTGGGCCAGGTCCCTGTTAACTGTAAGTATTCTAATTACTGAGACAGATGATGTTTCAAATGAATGTGATCCACTTTGGCTGGAGTACAATGCCTAAATGTTGTATAATTATATTATGCCTTTTTACATTTACAACAAACAGTCAACACTAAGGAAAATTCTACCAGAAGTAAAGTATTAAGGAAAGAATTTTTATTGCCTATTGCAAGAATTAGAGCATGTGGTTTGTGATACTGTACCTGGAGCACCGTCTCCAATCTTGGACCAAAAGGCAAGGTTATTCTCTGTATCCCACTACTTTATTTTCTCTCTCTCTCATTTAGTTTGGTCTGGGTTTGGTTTCTGGCCAAATAATTTACCATAGCGAGGAACCACAACAGCTCCATTCTTTCAATAGGTAGATAGTGTGGCCCCATTTAGAGGCTCAGCTGGGATTCCAGGTGGTCCCTCACACAGCCGGACAGTCCGGCATGACTGGTTTGATCACAGAGGGCAGAACCTGCTCCTTCCTATCGCCTTGTGTTTTCACAAAAGGTGCAGGATCCTCTTTCCTGGCCAGAAACATTGTGGTTCTCTATTCCAGCAACAGTCAGGAAAATGTTCCTCACCCACAGACACCGTATTAACTTCACTGCTTAGACAACTAACAAGGACATACCTTCTGGACACCAGGGAAGTATGTTCTGCCACAGGCAGGCAGTCATTGCAGACTTCACTTCAAAATGAATGTGTAATCTGGTAAATATCAGTCACAACAGTAGGGCTGGGATAACAACTACACATACACACATCTTACAAATGGACACTAGTTTCCTCTTTTCCCAAGGAGACCAAACTGTAGGTATGCAGAGATTGCAACAGCAGCAAGAGAAACAAAGAAACCAATTTCATGGCAATCATGTCAAGGTGCCATGATCTCCCTCTGGTATGTCATCTATCACTCCACTAACTTGAATGGAATCCATTCTTGATGAAGTTACAGTTTCCTGAGACCTTGGAATATCTTGGGTTTAGCCCTCTTGTACTTTCAAGTCCTAACAGAATTCTTCTGTTCAAACTAAACTTCTTAAGAATGCGCTATAAGTTAAGAAGTAGTTCTAATAACAGTACTCTATAAGGTGTTGAAAAAAAAAAAAAAAAAGAAAGAAAATTACTATTCAGAAAAAAAAAAAAAAAATTAGTAGTTGGCACGTTCCCAGAAAGCCCACTGCAGGATCCGTGCAAGGTAATTTGGCAAGATTTTTCCTTCTGTCTGGAAGAGGTGATGGGCTTTCTCACATTACTGAAGGTACATGGATGGCGTGGCACTTTTCAAAGAATTCTGCACTGACAGAAATCTGCAAGTCAATAAACCACCCTAAAATTTCACTCTTCAGTCTTCACATTATCCCCTTTGCAAAACCTTTCAGAGTGGAGCAAGAGCCAAATACACATCTACCTCATCTCATTTCCTATTGGGATTCAATCACTTACTCTAATTCTTTATGTTGGTTTTCAAGTGTCAGCCCGGAATGGGTTCAGCCCTCTGAAAGCTGTATGAGCCTGCATGTACTAAATGGATTAACTGGATCACAACCTCCACAAATGTGATTCAATTTTCTTACACTGTTTGTCGTCATCAGAACTGGACATTGTCTAATCTCATAACACGTAAGCAAACGTATCAGAAACTGGAAATAAAAGATTTATTTTTTTTTTTTAGTTTTGTAGAAAAATTACCAAGAAGACTAATAAGTGTAGTTGATTAAAGCAATGGGGAGAGTCACTGTATGCAAAGGTAAGTAACTGTAAATCTGCAAATAAAAAATTTAGTTAATACTGAAATTTTTAGTAAGTTACTTTAGTAAGTTACAAATGAAGGTGAAGTTGGAAAAAAATATTAAAAAGTAAGCACTCAACCATTTTCATGTATAACATAAAAAGCCACAATTTTATATGATCTGAGTTTTCAGTAGCAGTATCTAACTGCTTTTCCTCACCTTTTAATGTATGTCTGATCACTCAATTTTTCTTACTGCAAGGAAATAGTTTTGTATGCCTCACAATTTCATCAAATTTTAACTTTTAAGTTAAATAATTTCAACACTTAACACTTCAATATGATTTTTTTTTCCACAGTGCATGAATTTCAGAGGAATTGTTCGCTTTTTTCCTAAGAATTATAAATGCACATTTCCCACACACATTAGAAACAGCCTATTTTTTATAGTCAAAGAGAATCTTGTACTCTAATACTTCATAAATAAACTTAAAATTTGGCAAAGAGGATATTAATATTATGACTTTTGCCTTTGTCCTGCGAAAGGAGTCAAAATCTGTGATCAGATAGTAAAAGACTATTTTAACACAAATATAAAAGACATGAATTATGCAGGAGCTTAAGCAACCTACATTCAGGACTTCTAGCTTTGGATCAGCGTTCTAAGAATCTTTTGAGGTCTTACAACATATGGGTCTATATTAAACTTCTGCTTTTCAGCACCTGTGTTTAGCAGCAAAACAGTGGCAGAGAGCCACGAGTCTTTCATGTCATCGTGATTCCTCTCTAATTGGTTATTATTTCACAAAATCAAATAGTGACTGCTTCACTTGCCTGTTACAAATAGTACTTTCTTTCTCTTTCACACAACTTTCTTTCCAGACAGGTGTGTCAAAAGACTCAAATCTCTATACTGGGGATAATACGTAATCTTAGAGAAATCTTAAAGCATATCCCAGTTGACTTCATTATTATATTGCTGTAATATTCTATTACTAGGAGATTTTGGTTTGCTCTGCTTGTATTAAAACTACAGAGTGAAATTTGCACTTTTGGAGTGTGCCATACTTGAGAAAGATCAAGACCAGGGTAGCAGACGTCTCCCCCAGATAAGATTGATATCAAGGATCCTCTGGAGCCCTGGCAGTATTTTAAAGTGTGTCTATTAATGGTTGCCAAAAAAAAAAACAAGGGCAGCATTCCCTGGCAAAATAAATTCAGTCCAGCTTATAACTCGCTCTCCTGGACTATCCAGAATATTTTACCCTCCCTCAGCCAAAGGCAGAATCAACATAGGTGGAGTAACACAGAGCATTTGTGACAGTCTAAGACTTGGACCAAGGGGAAAAAATCTGTCCAATAGGAGGCTTTTCTGAACACCACATTTTATTATGAATGCAGTTATTTATACTTTATATTACTTTTCTGTCAGAAAAATTATATTAATATTTTTGAATCCATGATTTTATCTGCTTTATGCAAAATACATACGCTTGATTTTGATACGTTAATGAACTTATTCTAAAAGCTGCGGAGCTGCTGTAATTTCATTTGACTTTACTGAATCCTAATGACATTGCTTGAGTCCTGTTCTGATGAAGAACTAGTTCTGATTTTTGACTTATTTGCATTTGCCTGCTATAAAGGCATATAAAAAGTAACACTAAAAGCTGGTCTTTGAAATTCTACATTTCTTTTTGGCAAATGTTATTTAAATAATTATTTTTACTGCAATGAATTTTATTTGATAGCTTTGTCATGTAATTCACTTTAAAGACATCCTGAGGTTTCAGAGCGAGTTACAGCACAACAGCCTCGAAGAGGGCAGACAGAACTAACTCCTCATAGTGGAATGTTTCCACAGCATCTCACATTTTGTCAAGTAAACTCACATGATTAGTCTGACTAGTCCACCACAGATATTTAAATCCATCTCATTCTGACTCTCCATTCCCACAAACATCAGTGCCAACACATTAAAACACCTTGCACTCTCTGTTAGCACTAAGAATCAATTTATCTTTTACAGTGCATTGGTAAAATAATAATGACAATTAATGCGATCCTCCTTGGTGTAAACCAAAGATGTCTTTCTGTTCACTTAGAATCGTGCAGAGTTTCTACTTGGAAAGCATTTTCATTGCTTCATGCTTGTTAATGCTGTCAGACCTAAAATATGATGACTTGATGAAACAGCTGTTTTCAAAATTAACAGAAATCAAATTACTTATCCTGTATCCCCCTACAAAGGGACACTTGTGAAGAAATTCGTGAGTCTTAGCTCACATCAAATAAGTCACTCTCACAGCAGACATCCTGTGTTCCTGACTCCAGCTGCTCCTCATTGCTGTCTGCTGGAGGTTGTCACGCTGAATGGATGGCCAGGACTTAGCCCATTTCAATCAGAATGACCTGGGCTTGCAAAGATGACATCTAATTGTCAGTCAGCCACTCATTCTGTGTATTTGTGAAATAAGATAAAAAATGCAACATAAGCTTTCCTGTATTTCACCCTCCAGGCACACCTACAGCATCAACCAGCATTTCAAGTAATCCCTGAATTCCTCCAAGTCTTAACATTCAAGCATATATTGTATGTACCTAAGAGAAATCTCAGTATTGGTAAATAACATTTATTTTGCTTCCTTCAACAGAAACATGAACTGTAAGCTTTCAAGCATACAGCATTGAGTGTAGAACACTATAATTAAGAACTATATATTAGAAACAAAATTCTTTTTGTGATTTCTTATTAGTTTTCTTTCTTGTGTTACTCAGTTTGTATTAAGTCTGCTTATTTAACAACTCAATCTCATGGACAATTAAACAATACTCACAGAGGTATACGAATGTCCAACCCAATCAGTTCCACCTTATTAAACTCTTCTTTCACTGTTTTGTTGCATCCTGAATTACACAGCCAGTACAGTCTCCTCAACAGGGCTACACTTCTGAACACAGTTTAGAAGTAAAATCTCAAACTTCATAGATTTAATTATCAGAATAAACCAGATCTTCTCTTTTAACTATCAAACAAAAGCTGTATAGTTTGGGGTTTTTTTCCACAAGAATTTCCACAGTCTTTCCTTATTTCATTTAGGCAGTGGTTTAAGGATTGCAGCAACAGAGATCTTGAAATCATTGCTGTCACTTCAGAGCCATCAGAGTTTATGGTAAGATGCAAACTCATGATCTGCTGAGGTTAGGCTGCAATGACAAAGTTATTTACTGCACTTTATGGAGGCACTAATCTTGTTTTCCATACTCCTATTGAAAACTGGTGACATTCATGACATGGCATGCAAGTCAGTTTGAAAACCATATCCTAATACCTTGACAGCAACATAAACATTGATCCTTTCCAAAGGTAAAAGCAGACAGAGACTAGAGAAGACAACTTATATTTTCCTTCAGAAAAGCAATAACTTCTTTTAGTTTTTGTCAGTTCTATGTCAGACACAGACTCTTTCTTATTATATATTCATTTTCGCATACAACATTTCTTTTCTGAACTATGAATCTCAGAAAGAACTATATATACATCTGAGAATGTTATTTCATATGAAATGTCTTTGGCCATCACAGAAAAAAAAATAATTTAAAACCCAGGAAGCTTTAAAGTTACTTTCTCTTTTCATTATAGGCAAATGGTTGCTTTTTAAAATTAAATTAAAAACTAAACCTAATCTTCTGATGTTCCTTATTTTGAGAACAATCACCTGAATTTCTAGAAGAACAAACACACAGCAAAGTGCCAAATTAAATTCTTTATACCTTATCCTGCATTCCTCTCATTTTGTACAGTGGCTGAGTGATCTGAACATTTTTCAAAGGAAAGGGATAACTCATATTTTGTTATAGCAGCATACATCAGTGACAGGTCATGCCTTTTTGCAGTAGAGACCTTTAAGTGATACTAAATGAAACTATTATATACATACCATATTTCAAGTGACTGCCAACATTAATGCATTGTTTCAGTAATAACCATGAATCTACTGTGACATATTTGGGCTATTTCTCTGTGTGGTTATAATAAACTTTTGTCCAAGAGCATTTAAGTCTGTAGCACTCATTATCCTTGTTGTGTGACCTAAAAGGGTCCTTGGCAATCAAAATTCTGACACAGAAGTTCACAGTTCAAATCTGCCTTTCAAGTTGTCCCTTGAGACTACTTGTACTGATCCCAAGGCTTTCCTGACAGCTGTGTTGAGGTTCCCTGATTATACATTCCTATCTTCTAATCTTTTCACTGGAAAGGGCAGCTGCAAGTAATGGCAAGTTAATTGCAGCATATGACACAAATTCAAATAAATGCTTTAAAATATTTGCAATCTATGCTTAAAGAAACAATTTGGTAGCAATAATTTCAGTGTAAAGCTCCAAGTGCTCAAGAGGTCTAAGTTGTTGCTAAACACTGCAGAGGAAGAAAAAATTAAAGTACATTTTATGGGATATAGGTCTCAGTAATTGTCATTGCATGGCAGGGTTTATGCTACGCCTGTGAAAATGAAATTGTTCCACACATAACCTGGCAGCCAATACATAGTTCACTCATGAAAGGAGACCAACTCAAACTAACAACAATCTACTGTTAATACATTCCAATACTTTCCTTAGCTATGTGACTGCAAATTTTTTTTTATGTTTAAAGAAAAATACATTATAATCTGGTACAATAAGGCAGAAAAAACAGAAAAATACTTGCCCGTATTGATTATAAACATAATAGAAGCGATACAAACTGATTGTAGTTATTTGGTAGTGACAATTATTTTGAAGCAAGCTATGACAACCATAATAGAGACCTGTCAGCTGCTGTCCTACCTAATGATCAGACACATCAGATCTCATCCACTAAGAAAACGCAAGCATGGATCACGATGTGCATAAAAGAAGAATGATGCCTACTTTTGGAGAAGGTGACATTCTAATGCCTACACAAGAACCAAACCAATGGCCCACCAAGGAGCTATTATGATGATCCAGTCTGACTTGATCCGTAACATACTTTAAAGAATTGCCCCCAGTAGTTTAGGCATCAACCATACAACATTTAGTCATAGAGAATCCCTGAAACCTTCAAGAAATTCCATTTTTCTTTATAGGATCTCGCTGTACCATTTCCTGCTACATTAAAGAACTCACCTTAAAGAAAGCAATTTTCTCCCTAAAGAGGAGATAAACTTTAATCAGATCACCTCTTAACCTTCATCCTTCCAACTACAGTGAGATCTTCAGCCCCTCTGTAAGCATTTTTGTCAAACCTCAAACAAATTCTTGCCTCTATTCCTTTGATCCCTTTACAATTATCCAAGCAGAGATATTTCAGAGAAATATTTAAGGATAGGAGCAAACATGGTAAATTGATGAATGGATTATAACAAAAGTAATTTTTAAGAACATACACTATTGATATATTCTCTAAACTTCAAGTTTCAGGCCTAATGTTACACACATTCAGTTCCTGTTTTAATGGCAAAGAGCGAAACACGTAACAGACCTTGGGTTGCTTCTCAGTAAGCAAGACAAATGCTGAGGATAAGAGTAAAGTAATGTTTTAAGGGCTTAAAGCAGTTTAGTTCTTCAGTGAAATTTCACCTTATAGTAATTCTTGTAATCTCTGTAGGATATTTTTAAGTGATTCAGAAACTTCTGATGCCAACATCAATTGAAGTGTAGGTCAACTAACCTAAACCAAAAAGTACACCAAAATCACTTTGCCTCGCCACCTTTTCATGTCTTAGTGGGCCTCCATGCTTCCTTCTGTTACATAAAAAATAGATACTGGGTTTTTTTCACTCAAATCTGTGAAGGAAGACTCTGTTGGAAGCTGAAGGTCTGATCTCCTACACATCATTGCCCTGGAAGTTAAAGTGATATAAAAGGAATCACAGTTTGTAGCAAGTGAGGGCACATTTCCCTGTTCCTGCCCCATGTGAGTGCCCAGAAAACAGCCTGCCCCTGCAGGCTGCTGGCTTTATGAGTTTCAGCAAGTCCACTGTAAACTAGCAGGTGTGCTGGACTATGCATTAAGTTTCAGTTTGGCCCCACTTGTCCTCATCTTTTAGACTCAGTACAGTTAAAAAAAAATAAAAAGCAACAACAATCAACAACAAAAAACAAACAAACAAAAACCAAACAAAAAACCAAACAAAAAAAACAAAACAAAAACCCCAACAAAACAAAAACCACAAACCAACAAAAAACCCCACCCCAAAATACAGCAAGAAAATATGTTGACTTTCTCTCCAATTTGGCAACACAAGACAGAAGACAGATGATGAATAAAGACATCAGGAAAGTCACACTCCCTCACTGCTCCATGAAATGATATGAATTTTAAGACCTGGAAGTAAGCAGGATGCACAATAGTGAAGAGTCCACACAGAGGATCTAATTCTCCTCAGCTCCAGCTGTTCCTGCTTGTTTGCAGGTTTGGAGATGTTACACAGGGGCTTGGTGAACGCTGCTACATTTGGAGGCACAACCCATTGGGATGATAACATCAAAGCTTGTCAAAATGCATACTCTACTCTACACAAAGCTTTCTCGTAGTGATTGTCATTAAAAGATAATTTTTTCATAACAGCTTTCTCCTAAACAGCATTTTTTTCAAAAATAAAATGTTGCTCAAATATGCTGAGTTGTAGATTTTAATAAAAAATTTTTTAATATT